>WNWU01021112.1:0-62118 GCA_012654045.1 Ptyas mucosa | reverse complement strand
CTCCCGTTCCATAGTCCCCAACTTTGCTTCCCATTTCCTCCTGCACTGCCCCTGGCAGTGTCCTCTCATTCTTTTTGGCTTCTCAGGGACTTGCCTTCTTTCCCTGCTATCTGGCCCTGGACTTGAGTATGGACCGCCCAGTGGCAGGAGAAGGTGGGTGGGTAATGGAGTGGGCTGCTGGAGGGAAGACTGACTGTTCTCTTCTGCTTTCTTTGTCTTCGTCCGTCTGTCTGTCTTTCTCTCAGCAGGTCGTCTGCACTGTCCTTTCATAAAGACACCTGACAGTGGGCCGTCTTCTTCTTCCTCTTCCTCTTCCTCCCCTCCACGGACTCCCTTCCCCTATATCACTTGCCACCGCACACCAAACCTCTCTTCCTTCTTCCCATGTAGGTAGCCAGGTCCCGGCTGGGCTTTGGGAAGTTGGTTTGCAGAGGTGGCTCCTAAAGGGGCTTTGATATATCCCCAGAGGCTTTTTTTTCTTTTTTCTTTTTGCCATGTCCCATCTCATCTCACCTCTGAAAGCAGGAACAGGAGCCAGTAACTATGCAGGAACCATTCATCACAGACTGGCTCACGAAAGCTCAGGGATTGGCTCTTCTTTTGGCACCCTGCTTGTGGGCTTGGCTGCATGCATCGTCACCGAACTATAGCCCCCAATTTATGAGTTTATTTACCATTTCTGTTCTGTCACAATTTCAGGGACTTTCAGTGGCTTACATAAAGTATAAAACTGAACATAAAAGGAGACGCCATTAAAAAAAATAAGACAATCTCACCCAAACCAAAACTATAAAGAATAAAAATTGAGATGTCTTGACAGAATCAGGGGAAGGCTCTCCAGGACAACTTGGCTTCTAAAAGCTTCTAAAACATTAGCAAGGAGGGGAGAGGGAGGTGCTACCTTGGTCAAAACCAGTTCCCCAGCATCGCACTGTCACAGAAAAGCAGCGCCTCCTCGCTTCAGATGAAAGCAACGGTGCTGGGAAGAGTGAGGTCTTGAATGAGGTTTCCACAGTAACAATCCTCGGAGAGTTTCTCCATTCATTTGCCCTCCTTCCCCATTAATGCAATCTTGGCACATGGGTTGCTCCAGGAACACTCCTACATCCAGCCATTGGTTCCCAGGCCAAAGTATTAACACCACCTGGGGCAACCATCGTTTAAGCTTTTGATGTAAATTTCATTTGCTGGAAGCTAAAGCCACCCGCATGTGAAGCCCGGCAGCATTTACACACAGCATGCCTGTTTGAGGGTGGAGGGGAGGAGGATCCCTGTATAGATTGTGTTGGTGGGGAAAAGCCAAGGGTGGCACTCTTGGCTTAATCGGCTGCCCATGTGTGGTTTGGGGACCCTGAGAATCTGGCACAACCGTCTGATCCTATGGCTTGCTGTGGGCTGTGCTTCCGAAGATAGCTAAAAGAGGGGTGGATGCAGCCTGCTACTTCAAAATGTCATTTGGCAGCAGGAAAAGCTGCAGCTGCAGCCTTGCGTTTTCTTGAGTCAGGCCCTTCTCTATTGTTCTATCATTCCGGGGTACCTCTGCTTTTTGTCCTCTGGCCCCATCAAAAGCGGGAAATGCAGGGTGCTCCACTTTCCAGCATGGTTGTCAGTGAAAAGAAAGGGAGGATGGCCTTGCGCTGCAACTGTTCTTGGAGGAAGAGAAAGAGAGATACTGGGAGGACCCTGGGTTTTTCTATTCTTGGCTATGAAATCATGTATTTTTGGAGATGCTGTTAGATCATATTACTCTTTTGGTTTCAAGTGAAGGTGCCACATCTTTTCTGTATGCACTTGGGGGGCCCTGTGCCTCAGGGACTTGTGGCTTTTGCCTTGTCCGCTCCCTCTTGAGTGCCTATGTGGCTCATTCACAGGCAGCCAGACGGAAACACACAGAAAGGCCTCTGCCTCTGCTAGTAGCCCCTGTGACTCCAGTACGGCTTCCACGCCAGTGGGTGAGCAGATTGAGCGTGCCCTGGATGAGGTGACGCAACAGGATGCTTTAAAAGGTAGGCGCTGCTCCTGTCTCCGCAGTCAGTGTTGTCTCTGTTCCCAGACAAATTAGCAGGACGTTGGTTATCTTTGCATTCTGTCCAGTTCACAGAGGCCCAGCCCTGTGCCACCCTCCAAACACCCCCTCTTGCTTCCTCCCTCTTGCAGACTCCTCCAGCCCGAGCAGTGAAGAGACAGGCATGGCATCTGCTACGAACTGGGCTCCCCCCAGTGAAGAACAACCAGTGGAGAAAGCAGAAGAGCCTCCTGGGGCTACAGCCTGGCAAGGCCCTGACTGGACAGAACCACAGCAAAGTGGGACTGAGCCTGTTGAAGACGTGGTGCTCCCAGAGTCCAAAGAAGAGCCTCTCTTCCCAGTAGCCCCGCCTCCCAAAGAAGAGCCTCAGTTCCCAGCAGCCCCAGTCTCTGTGCAGAGTGAGGATGCTTTAGATCTGGGGGAGGCCTTTGGTTTTTCACAACCACCTGCGCCCCCCTCTGAGAACATTCTTGACCTGTGGCAGAATGACAGCACCGTCGCGGAACCCAACCCTCCTGATGCCTGGGAGCTCCAGCAGGGTGGACCTCCCACTCCAGCCCCGTGGGATCTTCGTGATGGGCCTCCCATGCCTGCCCCCATGCTGGTTGAGGTGGATGTCCCTCCAGGGGCACCAGAGCCCCCATCTTCTGCAGGCCTTCCTGAAGATAACCTCTTGAACTTCAACGACCTGCCTGAGCCCCCAGCAACTTTCTGTGATGCAGATCAGGACGAAGAACCAGCAAGCATTATTGCGGTTGAAGGGCTGCATCAGATGACACTCAGCTACCAGCATGCCCTGCAGGAAGCCTCTGGGGTGCACCAGGAGCCCCAACTGCTCACCAATGGGGAGACTGCCCAAAAGGAAAGCACGCAGGTAAGGCTGACAAGGCTTCAAAACAATTTTGCAATCCCTATGCCGGCCTTTGGAAGCAGAACAAAGCTCATATGTGATGCTACTATATCACGGCTTCCTGTGGCACACTTTCACAGACAGGATTCACACCAGGCTTAGCTGAAACGAGTTGGAGTGGCTTGTGGTTGAGAGCACGGTGACAACCCAGCTGTTGCCTTAACTTGTTGTGTAAACCAGGCCATCATTTTATGCCAGGGTGTGATTGAAGCATAGAATGATATACAAAGAAAATTAGTGGGTTTTGTTAGTTTGGTTTTAAATTTAGCATTTTCTCTGAACTTGAAGTATTGGCTAACCTTGCTACTGGAGAAGTGATACCTAAAGTTTCTTTTCCTGTAAATGAATGAAAAGACGGATGAATTGCTATGCAGTCTTAAATAGTGTTTGTTCCATTCATGTGGATTAATTAATCTTTGGTGATTTTTTTTACAACATTTTGGTACAATGAGAGTTCTGAAAAGATGGGCCTTCCCCTATTTTCAAATCCATATTAATGAATAGCAACCTTTTGTGCAAATTGTAATGAGGTGGAGTAGGCAAGCACAGATGATGGTTATTCTGTATTCATAAATTAGAAATAGACACTATGAACATCTTTCAAAGGAAAGCAAATGCAACAATTTGATTTTCTCTTCCAGACCAGCGAGGGCTATTTTAGCCAATCACAAGATGAAGATTTTAACCAATCAGAAGAACTCTCTGCTAAAGCTCCTCCTCCAGTGTTCTACAATAAGCCCCCAGGTAAGCTCTGAGATTTATAGGTGGTCTTAGAGAAATCCATTCCATAACAAAAATGAAGAAATTAATTTAAATCTGAGAAATATAAAATTCTGCATTTGATAGGGAAAAAAATGTAAGGTACAAATATAAACTCTGGCAGACCTTGCTTGGCAGTGGTGCCTACGAAACGAATCTGGGCGTCCTTGTCAACCACAAGTTAAGCATGAGCCACCAGCGTGAAACACTGGAAGTTTTTAAGAAGAGATTGGACAACCATTTGTCTGACATGGTATAGGGTTTCCTGCCTGAGCAGGGAGTTGGACTAGAAGACCTCCAGGGTCCCTTCCAACTCTGCTGGATAAACAGCTCTCCTGAATTGAATTGACGGGAAGAACGTAGAATCTAGACTAGTGTTTTTTTAGACTTGGCAATGTTAAGATGTGTGGATTTCAAATCCCAGAATTCCCCAGCCAGCATGGGGTAAAATTACAAGATTGAGGCTAGAGATAAGGAAGAATTCCTGACTGTAGAAGCCAGTGGAATAGGCTGCAGCCTGACGTGATGAGTTCTCTCTTGGTTGAGGTGGAGGTCAGTTCCCAAATAAGCTTTAGTTTATCTAGTTTGAACTAGATAACCCCTGTGGTACTTTACAGCTCTGCGATTCTAAGGGGGGCTAATTGTGAGGGCAATATAAACAGATGCACGTGGGCCTTGCATGGTCATATTGTTCTAATAGACAGGAACATCAGAACAGTTAGGCCAGACATGAAAACAGGATTTCATGTGACTGGGGAATGCCATCCTATCATGTGGATCATGGTTATTTCATTCAGTCGTGACCACGGCTGTCCTTCAGGCTTCCCCATCAACAGAGGGAATGAAGAGGTGGATCTGGTGGATGCATCTCCATTGTATCCCTGCTCAGACATTCTTAATACCTGAACACACTTTTAACCTTCTGTCGAGGCATAAAATGGGCTCCCCTCGGGATTCCTGAAATAGAAGCATTAGTGATTTCCTTGGGGAAGGCAAACAGCCAGCCCTGCTTGCAGCTAATCTTTTTTGTTGTTGTTGTTTGTTTCTTCTTCTTCTTTCTTTTCCCTCAGAGATTGACATCACCTGTTGGGATGCTGACCCAGTGCCAGAAGAAGAGGAGAGCTTTGGGGGCAGCGTTTAAGGCTGACTCTCAGGCCAAACTCCTCAACCCTGCACCTAGCAAGTCCAGTGTCTGCAAGCCTGGAGCAGCCGCAGTGAGGGCCTGGTGCCCCCTTGCTCCATATTGTAGCCCTGCGGTCCATGGCCTCAGATTGTACCCCAGCCAGATAGAAAAATCTGGGAGGGGAGATAACTTTTTCCAGTGCGCGCTCTTTCTCTCTCTCTCTCTCTCTCTCTCTCTCTCTTTCTCTCTCTCTCTCTTTCTCTCTCTTTTTCTAATGGTGTCAAATAGGAAATGTGTAAATCTGCCTGGTCCCCTCTTTGTTGGTAGCTTCCCTGCAGACCCCTTTCCTGTTGCCTTTGCCCATGGGGGTTTTTCAGATCCCTCCTGTCCCAATGCCATTTATGCCATTTGGGTTGATCTCTTGGGATGGGGGTGAGGTGTGCTGCTCTTGGGGAAGGATGGGAGGGCCTTTCCTCCACTCGGACTCTGCCAGAGTTTTGAGTATTTTGCACGAATTTAAAAATAAAATATGGCAATAAAATGGCCCTGTGTGGGCAAGGCACTGGCTTCCATCTCTTCCCTTCTCCACTTGGTCCCCAGAGGCCTTGTTCCCAGGGAAGCAGAAGCCCTGTCCATTCTGGGTTCCAGCAAACATTAGCAGCAAGAGATGTTCTTTCCCCCACAGCTCAGCTCAGCTCCGTGGCCCTCTGTCTGAGAGCGAGCCTGTTCCAGACCCTTCTCCTCAGGTCTTTGTTTGCCCTGAGAGCCTGGGACAAGGGGACACTCTGGATGGGCACCCTTCTCCTTTCTCTTTCTTCTTTCCTCGTCCATTCCATGCTTCGTTTTCTTTCCCTCCCGTACAGTAATTGTTTTTTTTGAAAGCACAAATTCTGTAACAGCAATGTGCTTATGTATGTTAATAAATAAATTGATTCCAAGCAGGGCAGCTGGCTTTGAAATCCAGGATGGCTTTATTGAAAAGTGGGGGGGGGGGGAAGGGGGGGGGGGGGGGATGCAATTGCTGAAGAACTGCAGAGGCCCAAGGAATCTGGCTGAGTTCTACAGAAAACCATTGAGGGCAACTCTATTGTCTGTTTTTATTTCTGGTGGCGTTCTTTTTCTCCGCTACCATAAATGGTTAGAAATGTACTTTATAAAGAGTGTTGGGAGGGAGGGAGGATTGTGCAATTTTTAAAATTCATGTGGCAAGCAAGCATTTGTGTGGTAAGGGAGCACGGAGGAATGGTGGTAAACATCTACCCAGTGACCGACCTTGCATGAAAGTAAAGAACGCACCACTAGGTGGAGCTGGTGATAAAGGAATGCTGTCCCGGAACAGGCTGTACCACTGAATAGAGAGGAGGGAAAGCTGCTGGGTCTTTTGGGTGGGAGGCCACAGCTTGCTTCACTTTGTACCACTGTACATGTGGATTGCTTTAAAGGGAAACCACATCTGCCTTTCTTGTGCACAGACTCAAGCAGCCAGTACCAGGTTTGTAATAAATCAGGTTCCACAAACTTTATTGTTGTCAAAATGTAACAAACAAAAGATCGTTTTAACAAAGTTTAGGCCAAGCCAGAGGCCCCCCTTACAGTCAGCACCAACAGAGCCAGTAGTGGGCCCAGAGAAAGGGAAGTGGGTGAGACGGGGAGACCAGCCCCAATCTCGCCCTGGCCAAAGAGGTCAGTTGCAACAGGGATCTTTGCGCTGTGAAGACTGTGGCCCAGACATGTCTGGAAGGCTTGGGCTACGGGACCTGGTGGCTCCCATAGACCAAGGGAACAGGCTGCTCAGATCCATGCAGCAACCAGAGTCCCACGTAGGTCGCAGTATGGCACGCTACACTGCCGTAGTCCTGCCAAATAAAGGCATTGAGACGGGCAGATGCCAGGGCCCAGGCTCGTAGCTGTCTCTGGTGCTGAGTTCAGAATCTGTCCAGCTTGGGAAGATACGTTGTGAGTGCTCCGACTCCAAGTAGAGGTTGGTGCAGGTGGGGCCCTGCCCGGCTGAGCTTGGCAGGTGGAGGGCTGAGCCGTAGCCCCGATCCAGGAAAAGGGGCTTATAGCTGGGCGGCTGCTCCTGCTTCTCTGGCTGCTCGTGGCTCAGGAAGGGGGCGTTGATCTTGCGGTATAAGCCACGTGTGTCTGTCAGGACTTCGCTGTATGGTGGTGGTGGCTCAGCCATCAGCACTGCTTCCTCGTAGCATGGAGGCTTAGATGGGTCTGGCTCTGCAAGCAAAATGATCACAGCCATTGAGTGGAAGCAACAGTTGCATTGGTAACAACATTACCACCATGCCCACCGACTGAGATTCCAAGTCATAAGCTCTCTCTTTAGCAATACTGGATGAAGTAGGAACAGTGGCAGGAGGAAGATTCCCCTCCTTCCTTCAACTTTCTTATAGCAAGATCCTCTAACATCTGAGGCGCTGAAGGGATTAGGAGCTGCCTATCCACCTTTCCTCTTCAAGAAGCATCTTCACACATGGGGCATCATGAGACTGATTTAACCCTTCGAACTATCCGAGAGTCCCCCCCCATTCCACAAGAAAGGAACTGAAATTAGGTGGACTATGGAAGACTAACTCTTTGAAGTGTTACATCTCTCAACTACAAAAGACAAACATGGCTAACCTATGGGTTTTAAGCCAGCAGCATAAAACCCATATTGCACCGACGGATGGATTACATGCCTTCCAGTCAGTGTCAGCTCTTCCTGGCCTCCCTCCGAATCTGGCACGGCTACCCTCTTTTTCACCCCTTAGCAAGCAAGCACAAGTCATCACAAGGGCATCTTCCGGCTCTTACCATGCCTACAGCTCCAGGGCCTTGGGGGTGGGAGGTGGTGAGGGTGGTGGGGCTCAATGCGGAGTCGGTGGGGCACGGGAATGCCTGGTGGGCTTCTGATGTAACCTCCCCCATAGGCAGGACCCCCATAAGCAGGGCCCCCATAGCCCTCATAATGCAAGGGCTCCATTTCCAACGTGCGCAGGTGCTGTTCCCGCAGCCGCTCCTCCTGTCGCCGTTTCATACGTCGTCGCAGATAGCTGCAGAAGCAACATAGCAACACAATGAGCCCCCAGATAAGCCAAAAGCCAGCGAAGCAGGTGAGGAAGGTGTAGGTGCCGTGGGACATCACCATCTTTACTCTGGGAATTAGGGTAGGGCCTCAGCGACTTCTCTTGACAGGCTCTGAATTTAAAGTCCTTCTTAGATCCAGCTTGGAGAGAAAGAAAGATCCCACTTTCTCAGGTCTCTTCTGCAAAGAGGCAAGGAGAGGCTTACTTCTGCAGGTGAAATTGTCTCTGCCTTCCTTGCAACCTATTCATGCCGATGGGGCCATAAGTGTCTCTCAGTCTCCCTGGCCTGCACTATGGAACAGATTGGAAATCCAGTTGGTGTTACTTCAGCCTGGGACAGTGCTGGCGGGAGCCGATGGTCTGAGTGCTGCCACTCTTTCAGTCACACAGTCTTCTGTAAGCCCTTGGCAGTTGTGGCCATGGAAATGGTTCACCGGATGTGAAGACCAACGCTTGAGCCTTTCACGAAGAAGAAGAAGAAGAAGAGGAAGAAGAAGAAGAAGAAGGGGAAGAAGAAGAGGGAGAAGAAGAGGGAGAAGAAGAAGAAGGAGTTCTTGTCCCTATAGGAGCCCGATGGAGGAAAGGAGAATGCTGGGAAAGTTCATAGACACGACCTTTGCTCTTTTCTTCAACTGCCCAAGTTCTTGGATTCTTGGGTTGGCACGACCAGTAACACCAGCACCCAGCCCAACTTCTTCCCATTGCTAGGTTAGGGCTTTGGGGAATCGATGGCGGTGCTGATGGGAACGCTTTCTCTGCAAACAAACAGATAATGCTGGTCAGTGTAAGAGAGATATGCAAGTTTTACATTTGCAGAGGCTCTATTAGATTTGCTATCACTTTCCTAGTGAGCAATTCAGTGTAAGTTCACAGAAGGAAGCACAACTGTGCCCAGGGTGCAGGCACTCTCTTTCCCAAAACAAGAATATATTACAGCAGGGACCACATTATGCAGTTACTGTATGTGGTTCACTTGATTCTGGATTATTGTTGTGTGTGGATTTATCTGCTGCATATCATTTACAACATACTATAGAGCACTGTGTGAACCCAACCACTGCAGCTTATTCAAACGATAAATTAAAACCATGTCTTAGCATGCTTTCTGCATTTTCAAGCAGATACAGGGATGAATGGAAAGCTTCTTGCTCAATTAGATAGATGTACTTAGTTCAGTCACTGTCTTCTTCACCTAAAGTAGCCGCAGGAAGTTAAGTCAGCCTTGCTCAAATCCAAATTCTATGCTGCCGCTGTATACCCATCATCATCTGTGTTCACACAAGAGTCTTGGATAGCTTGTGGTCCTCAACCTGGGTCCCACTACTATAACTAATTCCATCAAGATGATGAGTATCAGGGGAAGATGTGAGCTAAACTCTTTGGCATGCAAGGACCCAGGCTGAGAAAAGAGACTTCAGAAAATTACGAAACGATCTACACTTCTATGGGCAAAGCTTGAGCACCAAAATGCTGCCTCACCACTCCTGATGGCATTGGCAGCCAGCTCCTCTGCTCACCAACAACCTTCTACCCACACACTTCACAGCTTCACCCTCAGAGCCTGGCTGCCACATGGTATGTAAGCCTAAATTGCCAAGATTTATTCACTGTACTATTCCTACACCCAAGTGGGAATATTAGTGCTATTTGTGGCTTGGTAACAAAGGTGTTAAAGAGGATTTGGACACTTTCATCAGGAAGAACCCCCACAATTGCCATTCAGCTCATGTTCTTTTCCTTCTTGTCCTGAGTTGCTCAGAACTAAGCTGCGCAGAACTTCCAGCCAAATATACATATTTTAAAGAATATTTTGGAAAAAGACATTCTCAGCCCATATTTTCAGAAGCACATGTGAAGTACAAATTGAACATTTCTCTAGCACTTGTTCAAGAGACAACTACTGGCTTTTCATGATCTCATGAAAAGAGTGCTACCCTAGGACTTGGTCTAGTGTGGGATGAATGGTATGACAATTAAGTGAACACATTGGTGTCCTGTAAATCATACTCAAAGGATGCTCATTAACAGTTTTGCATCAACAGGAGGAAAGTATCAAGTGGAGTGCCACAAGGGCTAATCTCTTCAACATTTTTCTTCACTACTTGGATGAGGTAAAGGAAATGCTTATTAAATTTGCAAAGAATTAAATTAGAAGGGAAAACAAAAATCCTAGAACCTTTATACTATATAGATTCTACTACATACTTTGTATATTCTTTGACATTCTATACTACATAGAATGTCAAAGAATGGAATTTAATGAAGAAAATGAAAAGTTACCACTTAGCAAGTAGGAATCAAACACATGGGTGTAGAATGGGCAATTGCTAGCATGGCAATAGTCCCTGTGAAAAATATTTTAGAGTAATAATTGACTGAGTAAGAGTCAGTATTCTTAAGGAGGTACAATAAAAGGCAAATGAAGTTTTAGGCTGCAAAAACAGATGTATAGTTTCCATATTTTAAGAAGTAATAATTCCACTTTATTCTGCATTTATCAAATCCCATCTCAAGTAATAAATATCTCATGTTCGGGGCATCATGTTTTAAGAAGGATTCAGACAAAGTAGAACAGGTTTAGGAAAAGGCAATAAAGATGAAAAAGGGAGCAGAAACGATGGCCTATGATGAGACTGAAGGAACTGAGAGGAAGTGAGAGATGGGTTATGGTAGCAATCTTCAAATATCTGAAAGAACATCACACAGAGGTTCAGAACCTATTCATTATTGCTCCAGAGTGCAGTGTTTGGCATAAAGGATTAAGATACAAGAAGACATATTCCCATGGAATGTTAGGGAAAACTTCCAAGCAGTAAGAACAGTTCCAATAGTGAAACAAGTTACCAAGGGATCTTTCAAAAAGAGGTTAAGCAGTAACCTTACTTTAATTGGGACTCTTGCACTGAGCAAAGGGTTGGACTTTATGATCCAAATGGACCCTTTCAACTTTATGATTTTAGTTTTACAATCCACACGCTTCTTCATTGTTTTCCTAACTGGCACCTCTAGATGTATTAATACTACAAGTGACAGAATGCCTTTCAGCATCTTGTATGGGCACTATATTTTCTACAGAATTAGGTGATTATCTCATCTGAACACTGTATCACATGGCTTAATAATACAAACCAATAGCACAATTAAGTGCATAGATTTTGAAAAGGCCCTTATGTGAGAGCTGTTCATATAATAGCTTTTGATAGCTTAATAAAACCTAAGCCAATCAAAAATTAATAATACCTTTAATCAACTTCAATTACAAAAATTAATTAAAGCCTTTGCAGAAATTCTACCTGTGTGGAAACCTCTTTCATGTTAAAATCAGCTCTACCTCTGCTGTAGTCCACAGTCCATCTGTGGGTGGGGTTAGAAACAAATGCAAGTAAAGTTCTGACTCCAAGGCCTTGGAACTAGACAGAAGGATAATATCTGAAAAGTGCCCAAAGATCCACATTGGGCAAGTTAATCCAAGATCTCACACAATCTTTAGGCCAGAGCTTCCCTATTTGAGACAATCCAAATATGAAATCTAAAAATAGACCCAAGTAGGTTTTCTATGTGTTGATAAGCTATAAAAACCCAGAAAGATTCTGAATGCCAATTCATCCAAATTTTTGTATCTACAAAAGTCAAAAGGATGACTATAGATTATAGAAGATCTATAAGCAAAACTGAATGCAAGGTTGCATCTGTGCCTACCAATGCGTCCTTGGGAGGCATATTGCAAAAAATATACAAAATAAAATAAAAATCTAGCTTCTTCTGCCTCGTTAATCACAGTTACAAGTGGAAGCATTAAAAAGATCAATCATATCAAAAGAGAACTATTCCCTTACCCCAATCTTTATTATCTGAGGTTAAACTACTGTATCGCCAAATCTTCAGGACCCAAACTAATCCATAAAATAGAAAATGCGAACTGGTTTCAGGCTTGTATATGTCTACGGTACTTCATTTTTGCTAATCTCCCCATGGCTGACAAAGAAATTTAAATTGATCAATCAAGATTGCAGAAATTGTTACATTTAAAATTAAAATACAGTTTGTGATGAGCGATATTATTTAAGAAAAGCTTCACTAATTCGGACCTCTCCAAATGTATTGGGATAGCATCTTCTAGAATTCCCTACCAACAGACAATGTTTTTACATTTTAAGCAGATCACAGAACAGCTTCTTTCCCAGTGAATTCTTAAATGCCAACATTTCCTGAACTTAAACAGCATCTTGTATTGTTTGGAATTCTATATTCTGCTAACTTTGTGATTCTCCAGCGATTCCTTTCAACATGTTATTTTCATTTTTATAATACACTGGAGCAAAGTATTAAACTTCCATCTGAACCAGAGTGAATTATGATTTTACTTGTCTTCAGCAAATGTTACTACCCAATAACATTTATCTAGTCAAGATAGCAAATAAAATTGGATAGATAAGTAGAGAACAGATGGACAAACATTCCTGTTTTATACAGCAGATATGCAGCAAATTGAAAATTTTGATTTTCTTTGTCAAAAACTCTGAATTGTTGAAATAAGCCTCACTCTTTGCTTTTATCTTATGTCAATTTTGGTTTGGCATATTGCTCTGGTTACCACGGTTTGGGGGGAAAGTATAAAGTTTCAATCACATCCAAAGTACAGAATGTCAAGAACTGAAACAAAGACAAGATGTTAATATCAGAAAAAAACTTCCTTCTGTGACCATATTCGATCCTTACAAAAAGCTAAAGACCTTATAGTATAAGATTGTTCTGAATATTCTCCTCTAGTATATTGGGATGGGACAATCCCAATTAAAATAGACTAGAACAAGATAAAATATACAGACACAGACAGGGGAGAAAATATTGTATGACATCATAATTGTATCCTAGGCATCATAACTGAAAAAGTACAATGACAAATTGGAACAAGTCCAGAGAAGGCCAGAGGTCTGAAAACAAAGCCCAATGGGGAACAGTTAAATTAATGGGGTATGTTTAGCCTATAGAAGAAGAGACAAGTGTGAGGAGATATGTCAACAATACACAACTACCTGAAGAATGTTACATAGTTGAAAGACTGAACTTATTGTCTAATGCTCCAGAGGACAGAACCAATGGGTTAAAACTACTGGGAGCCATATCAGGCTAGACATCAGGAAGAATTGTGTATGAACTGTCAGTCAGTGGAACAGACTGCCACATGAAATCTCCTTCATGGAAGATTTTGAAATACATGCTGAAGGGCCATGTGTCCAATAGATCTTGCACCCAGAAGGCCATTGATTTAATTGGCCTTTGTAGTATCTTCCACACAAAAATTGCTATTAAAGATGCCATAAAGCATTGTCATTGTAGGATAAAATATTTCGTGAATTTTTAGTGGACCCAGGATTATGGTCTGATAATTCTATGGGTGCATCATAAGGCAGTTGTGTGTGATGTCATGAGCATGAAAGCTTTTCCAAAACAATGCCAGCAGTTGCTTTTATATTCTACTGAATTTGGGAGTTCAGGAAAGTAGCAGAAATTGTTGGCAAAGGAAAAAGCTAGAAAAGCTAAATTTAACTGATCTTTAGATACAGTAATACATATTACGTACACTTTAATTCTTCAGGCATATGTTTTTTTAAAAAAACCAGTCTGTTATGAATGTTCTGTCTTGTATGAGAAAAAGAGACTGTTCTAACAGGAATTGTGCAAAACTAAGAATTCAGTACCTCTCCTTGTACCCACTCCCAAATAAAGGGGATGCCTGTATTGGGCGCTGCAGATTCCAGCACCAAATCATGACCATAAATGTCAATGCTTTAGCAACATTTTGGCACAGATTCTTCCTAAGCCTGAATCTGGCCTAATGCAAGGCTGGTATCAATGGGAAGCAATAGAAAATGGCTGTGGCTGGTGGGGGAGTTAAAAGCAATGCATCAAAAGACTGGCCTACCTGAATAGCTATGCCTCAAAGCACAGATGGCTTAGTGAGAGATAAGACCCCCCCATCAATCCAGCCAGAACAGAGGCCTCTGACCTACAGCTGGAACTTCTGGTGGCTCTTGATAAGGAAACTTCCTTTCTTCTCCTTTGTGAGTGCCCGCTTGGCTCTTTAGCTTCTGACATAGGGTCAGACTGAATGCTGGTTTTGGAGATAAAGTGCCTTACAGCTCATTTCTGGGCTGCCTTAATGCAGTTATCTTGAATCCTCAATCCCTGCTCCAGGTTCTTCTTGTGGCTTATTCTCACGTATTAGCTTTGTTCATCCAAGCCTGTCATTCTAACCGTTCTTGTGTACTGGCAAGGAAATGAGATGTTTTCTTGGATTTGGGAGTAGGGAAGTAAAGGATAGATTTGTGGACGCCTAGACAGAACAGAATGGGAACTAACCACCCCTCACTCTTATCTCAGAGACTAAGAGAGAATAATTTAAATTATCCCTTCTAGACCTGCAATGGTGGTGAAATCCTTGCCTTGGATTTGGCAAGGATTCAGACTCAAGGTGTAATAAACTCAGCAGAAAGATGCTGTTTTTCAACCTTGCCACTAACGCATACATATACATTAAAGTCTCCTTCAAGTCAGGCTTGGTTCCAGGTGGCTTCAAGGAGACAACCATGTAGGCATCATGTGCAGGATTGATTTAAGAACTAAGTCACGCTGCACGAGAAGTCAGGGAAGCTCAGAACCAGCCCCTTAAAAGGATTCTCTGGGAGCACTTGCTGCCTCAAAGGAAATGAGCCTCATTCCTGTATCTGCTCCCTCAATTATCTAGTAGTGCAGTCCTGGAGGTTAAAGGTTTTTCTCTTTCATTGCTTTCCATCCACCTGGAGCCAGCCCAGAACAAATGGCTCATAACAAAAACTAAACCTGGAATGGCAGGTTGAGCCAAAAAAGATTACATGCTATTCAGAGGAATTAAAGATCCATAGCTTGGTATGGATACTGTATACAGAAATGGGTCTTGGAGAAAGAAGCAAGAGGGTTGAGAAAGGCCAGGCCCCTGAATGTGGTTAATCTCTCCTACTAAAAAAGGGATACAATGGGAATTCTCCTCCCCCATCATTTTTGCTACTAACTTTGAGCTCTCCCAAACACAGTATTTGGACAATCAAGGCTGGAGAAGATACAGCTAGGAAAACCTCTTGGCCTCCATTCAGAGAAGGCAACTGGACGTAAGGAGGGCCCCCCCCTCCACCTACCACCTGCATTTCCACCAACCCTCCTGGACCCATGATGCATAGAGACCAGCTCTTCGAATAGTGGTTCGGTCTACTGTTGTGCTGGTGTCACCCACGCTTTACAGTCGTTTTTCTCCCCCCCCCCCCCCCCCACCCCCCGACACCCCCCCCCCCCTCTCTCCCCCCCCCCCCCCCCCCCACACCACCCCGTTGAGTTCCTCCCCCATATATTGCCAATCGCCACCTGGCCAAGTCCATTGCCAGCCACGGGAAAGGGATGCCACGTTCCCAGTCTGTGCCAAGCTCCCAGGTGCCCAAACACCAGGAGGCGACGAATCTCCAATCCCAGAAGATGGTCCGGGTCGCCTGGCTCGGGGGTGGCGGTGGCGGTGGCGGCGGCGGCGGCGGCGGCAGGAAAAAGGCTCCTAACGGCTGACACGTTAAGGGGCACCGGCACGTGGAGAGCGGAGGGCAGCTTCGGAAAAGGGTTCGGGGGGAGGAGGGCAGAGGAGGGAGCAGGGGCGCAGAGCCCTAGGAGGACGGACCCCCCTCCCCCCGAGCTTCCACCACCTTTCCCGTACGGAGTAAAGTCGTTCTCCTCCTCACCGTTTCTTCCAGCGCCGAAATCAGGGATCGCTCGCAGGAGCCCCATATCTGGATGGCGGCAGAGCCATCCCTCCCTCCCTCCTCCCGCCCCCCACCCCCAGCCTTCAGTCCAGCGCGGCGGGCGCGCAACCTAGCAAGAGATCAGGCAGCTCGGGGGGGCCGGTCCGCTGTCCCGCTGTCGCCTTGCCCATGGCCGGCCGCCGCAGCCTCCACGCGGGCGGTGCCGGGCTCTCTCTCTCTTTGTCCTCTGCGCTGCGAGCGCTCACGCGTCTCTCTTTCTTTCTTTCTCTGGCTCCTGCCTAGCTCGCTCCCTGCCAGCCCCGCCCACTGGCTCCACCCTCGGCCGCCGCCGCCGCCGCCAGCTTCCAGTCAATTCCTGCCCAGTTCGGGGGGCTCGCGGGGCTTTCCTGGGAGGGATCCCGCGGCCCCCACCAACACCACCTTTGGTAGGGAGCGGCGGGCGAGGCGGCGAACCGAGCGACCCACCCAGCAGCCACCCCGCACACCAGCCCTCGCCGCCACGGCGCGATCCCGAGGGACGATCCCGGGAGGCTCCTGATCGGAGTTTCCGGCCGATATTCGCTTGGCTCCCCTTAGGATCGTTTCTCCCCCCCCCCCCCCCGATCCGGGCGGGCCTCTCGTTTAGTCAACGTCACGAATGCGGCCTCCCTTGACACCGGGTAGCACGCCAGGGCAGCGGGGAAAGGGCGGGGAGCGCCACAGCGGAAAAGGCTTCCGACGATAAGCCACGAGGCTCGATTTCAGCCCCCACAGAGAAATCCGTGCTTGCTTTCCCTCCCCGTTTCCCGAGCCAAGAATAGTGCCTGGAATGGAGGTCTTGATTCATAGCCGCCTTCTCCCTCCCCCCCACTCCGCCCCCCCCCCCAGCTCTGCCACCCTACACATAGACGCAGAATGAGAGCTATTCATAGAATCTTGTGTCGCTAAATAGATGAAAGCTGGATGGGGGTGGGGGGGGAGCGCTGGAGCTGTGGGGAAGCCCTGTCACCTGAATGGGCATGGTCTCTGAATGGGCATGGTCTCCGGATGAGCATGCCAGGCATAGGTTGATGATCGTGAACTCTGAGAACCTCAGATGGAGGAAAACATTCCTGTAGTAGTTATCTATTGTGATCCTTTAAGGAAACCAAGATCATGCACAAGAATCTCTTACCTGTGCTAAAACACAACCACGCAACAGAAAAAGCCACCTACACACCCACTTGCCCAAACTGTTCAATAAAGTCCAGGTCTGATTAGTGACTATGCAACACTGACCAGGACAGACATTATTTTCCACAAGAAAAGGAAAATACAAGGAGGAGGTTGGCTGAAACTCTCTTATGGGCACATGGCACAAAACATATTTTGTTAATGATTCCATTTGCTGCTTTGTAATTTGAAAAGCCTTCAGCAACTACCCTTGTGCTATCTGAAGCTGGTATTCCCTTAACAACCATGAAAGGTGTGGTCTTTGTATGCCTTAAAATAGTGTTAAGATCAGCCCCAGCCACTAAAAGAGCCATATTATGCACTCCCTCCCTTTACCAGTTTTCCTTTCAGTGAATCCCAGTGCAAAAGTTGCCTATCGGAGATGGAATGGCTTTAGCAATGGAGCCTCTCTGAAAATGGAAGGGCAGTCTTTAGTTTGACTTTCCCGTCCTTCTTTCAGAGTAGAACAAATAAGGTAGTCTCTGCTTCCTCTGCCTTAGGATGTTCAACAATTTGGCCTTTATCCAAGGCTATAAGGCAGTAGCGAGTTTCAATTTTGGTCGCTACCAATTCGCTCGTGGGTGCATGCGCAGAGACGTCCGGGCGGGTGGACAGAGCCTCCCACCACCGCCGCTACCGGTTCACCTGATCTGTGGTGAATCGGTAGCAACCCACCACTGGTATAAGGTGGAACTAGACTGTAGAGTAAGTGCAGGTAGTCTTTTTTACTGGCTGTTCAAAGTTACGATGGTGATGAAAAAGCAAATTTAAGGCCAATCCTCACATTTCCAATCTTCACCGGTCTGTAAAACAAAGGAAAGCTGTAGTAAGATCATAAAAGCAGTGGTGATTTCACTTAGGAACCACTTCGTTTAATGACTGAGTAAACATGGATTAACCTGTAAATACCAAACTTTGAATGGCTTGGTAGCTGCTGGCTGCAGCTCATGGGAGTGGTAATGAACATACTTGGAAGGCCCCAATGTATGTAGGGGAGGATGTGTTAGTCCCTAAAAGACCTCCTTCCTTGGGTGAGCCCATTATGATGCCCTGAGGAATTGACCACCCTATGGCTTTATGGCAGGGAAGAGGGAGGAGCCTGTGGCTTCCTGCCCCCCATCTATATATTCTCAACAGAGCTGACAGCTGCCATTCCTGACTGCCAAGAAGGAAGCCCCCTTCTCTGGAATGACAGTGCTGCCTGTAGGCCTCTCTGTGCTGCTGCCATGGCGACAGAGCCTGGAGAAACATACAAAACCACCCCTCAGTAGTTGCTATTGAAAAGTGTCGTGCTTGCTTGGCAAAGCCTTGGAAAGAGAAGCTATCATGGGCCTGTCAAGGAGACTTAAGGGGGCAGATTATTTCACACCTCAGTACAAGGCAAATATGAAGCAAAAGTATCAGGGCCTGATTTAGCCTTACTTAAAGGAAAGGATGGTGAAGGCCCACAGCCATTTTGAAGAGTAACAACCACTTAAGACCAAAAACAACCAGTCTGCCTGTAACATTTGGCTGCTTTCCTGCTTCCCTGACACAGTAAATACTCTCGTGAGAGCTGACCAATATCTTCATGAGTGTGGATGATGCACATCACCCCAAGCTACCATACTTCTAGGCAGGAGCTATACCAGTGGTGAAATGTAATTTTTTTTACTACCACTTCTGTGGGCGTGGCTTGTGGGGGGGTAATGTGACTGGGTGGGTGTGGCCAACTTTTTTTTCTTTTTACTTTTAAAAACATTTTTTCTACAACCTTAAGAGGTTGCAGAAAAAAATGCTTTTAGAAGCCTCTGACGATCAGGCAACTCAGCTGGGATCACCAGAGGCTTTTAAAGGCATTTTTTTTCCTACAACCTCTTCGGCTGAAGAGGTTGCAGAAAAAAATGCTTTTAAAAGTAAAAAAAAAACAGCCTCTGATGATCGCGTGGCTCAGCTGGGCATGGGGGGCGGGAGGGATTTTTGCTACCGGTTCTCTGAACCACCCGCCGCCATCGCTACCAGATCGGGTGATCCGGTCCGAACCAGGAGCATTTCACCCCTGAGCTATACCAATTTGTTAGCCTGAGGGTCCTGGATTCCACCCCACAGGAGAAATGGAGATCAGGGCCCGGTTGCTCTGTCACTGTAGATCTGTTACTGCGCTGGCATTCCTTGACAGTGGGACCTCCCCATATTGATACAGCAACTGCATCCCTGCCCAATGGTCTTCCTATCCTCCTGTCTCCTTCTTCGTGCTTGCTGCATCCTCTTTCTGTTGACACTGGCCCAGCTACTGCCCCGGGCAATATCCCTCTTGTTTCTCATGTGTCAGTGACATGGCTGTTTCCTGACTTGCTTCAAAAATATTATTAAAAGTTTCCACTTTTTGTGGTGGAAAGGTAGAGGTCAGCCAATCAGTGGTGCTGCCAATGAACGTTTTGAGAAGCACAGATATAGCTGGTTCTTTATGAATCTTTGGAACTAGCCAGTTCTGGGGATGACTTTCATTGCCAAATTCAGGCTTTTCAGCAGTATGAACGACAACTGTGCAACATATGCTTATGTGTGCACTTGGGGAGCTAAATGAAAGATGGCATATATTCTTGTTCTGCGCCTTCCGATTCATTGGATAACAGTGCTGACCTATGCCACCTTTGTCATAGGCTCCTTTGGTGAATGGGCTGCCTAAGAATCTCAAAAGCCTCATGCAGCATGGGACAGAGCATACAGTTCCTTGTTGTGAGTCAGCTTCTTTGTATTGTGGGTATTGCCCTCTGTGGAATGCGACCCAGAATAGCGCTTCCTCTGTGTGGGTAGGAACTGAGACTTACTCAGCACTAACCACAAAACATTATTTTCTTACTGGAATAGCCACTTGTGGCTATTCCCATTTTTGAGCAATAGTGACTTACTCCTAGATGACTTTAGTCTATGTTTTTATTCATATCACTTGGGTACACTTCAGAAATGCTTACACCATCCGGTAACACAAAATAGCCCAGGTTAACCAAAATATGTAAGATAAGTTCTCTATAGTGTCAGCTATTGGAAAAGAAGAAAAAAAAGCATCACATCACCCTTTGAGAGATCTTCTTTGGGCCCA
Organism: Ptyas mucosa; assembly: GCA_012654045.1. Lineage (NCBI taxonomy): Eukaryota > Metazoa > Chordata > Lepidosauria > Squamata > Colubridae > Ptyas > Ptyas mucosa. Next base: position 42,166 of record WNWU01021112.1, on the reverse strand, counting down.
GTATTTTCTCCTACCAATTCATGCTGCCCTTCAGATGATGCGGGGGCAGAAATCTCCTGTGATACTTGAAGCCCTTCTGCTTTTGTATACCATTGCTTGTTTTGTATGAGCAGCAGAGCTGATGGTACTTTGAATGGGAGGCCACTGGGACCTGATTACAATTTTAAAAAAAAAAGAGTCTGCATTTCTACCTCCTTTGCTTCTCCGTTATTCTGAATGGATAGGAGAAGGAACATTGAACTAAGATGCAGGGAGATAGCAAGTTGCATCTAGGTTTTTCTCAAGTGGACCGCAGGACCAGTGAAATGAATGGGACAAGTCTAAGTTCTGCTGATTGGCTTGGTCTACCCTAAGCATAATTTAAGCCTGGACCCACCTAAGATACTACACCATCTTGCCTTTTGAATTGGGCTTGTGGAGCTCTGCTTAGCACTGCAGCGCTTGTGACTGCAACTTTCTCCTGCTTAAAAAAAAAAAAATCAGGTTTGCTGCTGGAGACAGCTTAACTGCGTAAACCAAGGCTAGAACTGAGAAAGGGGAGGGAGCATCTAAGAAAAAAGTGCTGCTATCAGCCATGTGTGCTATGCAGGATGAAAAGTGTTTCCTAGCAACAGCTGAGAGCATCGCTTGCCCGGCAAAGGAACCTCCTACAGCTCGTCCCAGGAAAGCAACACATCAGGTTGTTGCAGGGACACAAGGGTAGTACAGCCAAAGTCCAAACAGAAGTCAGAGGGAAGAGAACGTCATTTGAGATACCATTAAATGAAGATTATTTCCAGCATTTGAGCATAGTTCAAATATTCATAGTTCTGTTCAGTTGCAGAATCGGCACATCTTCATTTTAATCATCTGAATCGTGACTTCAGTACTTGACCTCATTCCAAGCATAACAATAGAGAAAGTGACTGTTCGGCAGTCTCCTGCAAAATGGCTGTGGTTGATTGAACCTATCATAGGTTATCTAGCCAAGCATCTGAGGGTAACATTCTCCAAGTGGGGGGGGGGCTCCCCACAGGCACCCTTTGAAATTACGGGAGGGGCTCTCACTTTGTAACAGTCCCTCCTGACCCTGAGGTGGGGCAGCATTTCTCCCCATCGTGTTTATGGAAAATCACAATGGCTCTAAAAATATAGCAAAACGCTTTTGACACATTTGGCATATTCATTCTGGAAGCAGCTTGTTTCAAACTCAATTGTCCAGCATCCTGTTCACTTCATTTTTGTACCTTCCCAGGAATAGAAAGCGTTTTGGAGAGTACAACAACCATATTGTTTCAGTGATGAGCAACGCTATCAACCAAAATGAGGGAACCTACAGGCTCCCCCCACCCTTTAACCCCTAGTATGCACATACGGTAATATATTACATGCATACCTACTGATGAATACTTCTTTCTCTTTTTTCCCATTCCCTTTGGCTTAAGTCCCTTCTACTCTGTGAGTGTAGAAATCTGTACAATCCCAGAGCTGCCATTTTTACTATTTCACACTGTAACTGAATTATGTTCACATATTATTGTTCATGGTCTGTATAAGTCAGCAGCCCCCAACCTTTTGGGCACCAGGGACCGGTTCCCTAGAGAGAGGTTCCCCCCGCCCCACTGGATCGGAGGGGGTGTGGTTTCATGTGCTGGCCCACTACAATGTTTGCAAGACCTTTGACCACCAATAGGCTTTCTGATCCTAGCACTCCTTTATTGAGAATTGTTTGTAATTTATAACTTGGCCTGCATTAGTTGCCACAACAGTCCCTCATCTGAGAGATGAGATTATATTTGACTGAGAAATGAATGGCCAGTTAGGGTATCCTTAATAACAGGAATAGAACTGGGTGAATAAGAGAATTGGGGGGAGGGAGAGTCAGGATACGTGGGGCATGGTGTGCTTTCTTTCTTTTGCTTGATCTCCTTGTCTCAAACACATGACTGTACCATATTAAGGCTAAGCCGAATGACACCATACTATATTTTGAAGGTACAAGTTCCTAGGTTAAGTTCTTAATAGGCTCCCATGTGAAAATAAAGTGCAAGGTGGGTAGATTAAATATGTAGAGAACTCTTGCCAGTCAGTACTAATCTATAATATCAAGTAGCTGGATTTCTGACACATGAAACAGCTTCCTATGTTGCATCTCTTCAGATACCTGATGCATCACTGTCACTGCAAGTGGCATTCTGAGAAAGATTTGGTAAAGAGTAAGGAGTGATAAAATCAACAGAGCCATTTTGTCTTGATTAGTAGATGCAGACAGATGGCTTCTCCCTCCCTCCCAAGCTGGCAGGTCAAGGGTTCAAAGCTGGACTCTGGAGTCAGCTCTCCACTGCTGTTGGTTATGCCAATGCTGTTCCACGGTAGAGATTATTCAAAGGATTTTTACCTAAAATGCCCCCTTTTCCTGCTACTGGGGGGAAAAAAATCCTCCCACCTCTGCCTGTTTCTATAGCAACAGTTCCCAAGATAACAAACTGCACTTACCAGTCTCCTGAAAAAAAAGTGCAAAAAAAAATGTAGCCAAGCTCCAGATCATCCCCTGGAAAGCAAAAGGCCAGTGAAGAGCAATGAATCTTTATCTCAGCCAACTGTTTGCACTGAGCCTTGGAATGCCCAAGCCACACAGTCTCAATTTAATGTAATAATGACCTACCTTTACATGGTCAAGGGTCAATTGTTTTCTTTTTAAAAAGATCAGCCACGGAAAACCACAAATTGATAGAATCTGTTACTAATGAAGTTTGGCAAACAGGCAGAGCCATGATATTTAGTCCCCCTTTTCCTTTTTGTGGTTTTTTTGGGGGGGGGCAGAGGGCTTTGGGAAGATTTCTTCTTATATTTTTCCACCCGATGGTAGATGATAAAGAGTTGCTATGGTGAGACGGGCAGCTGTATAAATCAAATAGTTATTCTGTAAAACACTTTTGAATTATGCCAGTGCAATCTTGAGGGCCTCGAGGGATGCTGAAAGTGGGGATTGCATATAATGGGTTTAATGGATCCATTTTCAAAGGACCTTTGGGCAGGCTCTGCCATAAAGAAAAAGCAGGAACAATTGGATTTCTAAGCCAAATCTAAGTAGCATTTCTAAGGCCAGTTGAGCCCAAGCGGATCGGAGTTTTAGATCCCAGTAATCACAACAGTCAAGAGACAGAACCCCATTTTTGGATTATCTGGTCTGTCTTTTGAACAACTGTCAATGAAAAAGCTCAAGATTTCTAAAGGTATGGCTAAAGCTTATCCTACATAAGGTGAGAGAAGCAGCCTTTTGAAGCTCCTGATTTGTCCTTTTATAGCTCCTCAGATTCTTGCAGTTTGACCCCAGGGCCTGGCCTGGGAAGAGCTCAGTCAAACGGAATGTGGTTTAGGTGTTTTAGCAGGAGCTTTTGGAGTGAAAACAGCTAAACTCTGAATGTCTTGTAAGAAGAAATATCCTGGGTTCAGCTCCAAGTGGGGAAAAAGACACTGGAAACATGGAGACTGCTTGGAAAGATGGTTTAATGGTGGACAGGATCACATGGTTTGAGTTCCTGAGCAGAAAAAGAGTGAGACGCAGTGAGTCCCCGAGTTTTATGCCCTCTCTGGCTTTGAATTTCCTGGGGCCCAGAAAGAGTATCCTGATTGGTTGTCAGACTCCCAGGGGGTGGGGGGGTCTTAGCTAGCCTTGCTAGCTGATGTAATCTTCCCAGGTGCCATGTGGTGAGTTTCTGTTGCTAGATGGGTCCTATTGTGTTGCAGATGATGGTCCATTGACAAAAATTGAGTTTCTGCCTCTGGCCCATTGACAAGGGTGGGGGCAGGAAGATGGGAGCTGCTTCGTCTTTAAAACATGCTTCTCCATTTCTCATCCAGGGAAACATAACATTCTGCCCTTTTAGTATATCCTAAAATATTTCATTTTTCTAGGAGAGGGGTGGGTGCTAACTTCCTACAGTCCTCCTCTTGGAAGGTAAAGCAGCCATAAAAAGAAAGACTTTGCTTTGCTATTGCTCGGTTACTAAGCAAAGGAAGGCAATCTGGTCCTCATTTTTTTCCATCATCACTTTTTTTTTCAACCGCAGGTGGCAGATCTGAAGTCAGTATAAATGAATCCAGATTTCAGCAGACAGCCTTCCACCCCACGTAACCTGTTCTCGGTCGGAGCTGTGACTAGGGGAGAGAGAGAAAAAAAGCGGAGTTGCTAAGCGCTGAATTGGAGATACGTTGGAAGGAGTGCCGTCCTGTAGCCTCAATTCATCCGGCCTTTCCTCCCGGGGGGGGGGGGGGGGGGAGGTGTGTGCGCTCCCGGCGCTCTCCACCTCGAGGCCCAACCACCAGGGTGTGCGTGCGCCCTTGCGCGCGCGTGTCGGTATCAAAACCAGACGCCAAGCCACCCAAAGCGGACTCTCCGCCCCCTCGAGAAACAATAAACTTTAAAAGACAGGAAGCCAGGCAGAGCCAAGGTTATGAAATACGTCGTTAAGGACAAGGCCGTTTCAACAATGGAACAAACGGCCTTTGCGAGATTGGGAAATTCTCTCCTTAGGGCATTTCCACGCAGGCCAAGGTGGGGCGGGCTGCTTCTGCGAAGGCACGTCGGTCGGAAGCCGCAGCCTTTGCAGCCTCAAGTCGGGGGAGGGGGGGCGGCAGGCGGGAAAGGAAGGATCTGGAGTAGCCTGTCCCGAAGTTCTCGAACCAATCCCGGAGCGTGGAAAAAAGATGATTCTGTGATCCAACTCCGTTCTTACTAACTTGTTTCGATCTTGCACGCGTTTATATTTCTCCGCCCTTTTCTTTCCTTTGGAGGTAAGTAAACTGTTCCAAAGGAAAGAAGAGTACGAAGTTAGTGGGAGAGGAGGAGGAGGAGGAGGGAGGCTCAGCTGAAGGCTAGGTTCCTCGCAAGCACGTCGAGCGAAGAAAATTGTCAGGAGGCGAGCCGCTTCGGTTTTATTTTACCCCAGCACCGCCTGGTGGAAATGCTTACGAGTCGCATAAAAAGCACGGGCAGAGCTGAAACTCTCCGGATCCTGGGCGAGCCTCGTGTTGCGCCAATCCCGGTCTCCGGGCTTCCTCCCACGCCAGACACTACTGTAACTCCACCCGACAAAGCCAGCCCTTCCCCAAAACAATCCCGGTCCCAACCGCAACAACCAACCCTTCCGCGTTGCAAATCGGTGCTGGCGAGAGACAAGAAATAGGGCTGGGCAGATCGGAATCCCGTGCCCTAATTCAGGAGCGCCGCCTGCTACCTTTTCAGGCTCAACCCACCTTGGCGCCTACAGGCTCATCTTCTCGGAAATATAGTTGGGGGGGAGGGGAGGAGGAACGAGGAAGGTTCGGGATTTGTAGCCTCTTCCTGGCGCGGAGAAGCCACAAAGGAATGAGTTCTCCTTTCCCTGGCCCCAGTCTGCCTAAGGTAGGGCAGCCTCTCATGACTTTTAATGGCTCATGATTTCTCGCCTTTCTAAACCTCTGGAGTCGAATGATGCTTGGTGGGAAATGACACAGATAAAGCCACTCTAAAAATGTTTTTTTTTTAAAAAAAAAAAGCAAAACAGACAACCCCCTGTACCGCATGAGATAAGAAGAGCAGCTGGGATAGACAAGGCCAACTTTTGTGTTGTCACCATCTTGGCTGCCTTTCAGAATGAAGCTGCGGATCTTATCTGATTGGGGGCTGCCAGGAGGAGGTTAATCCTTAGGGCAGGGACACCACCAAAAACCATCATACCCAGATCTGACTAACCTCACCTGTGTGGAACAGGAGCCTGTAATTTCCCTTTTGAGATGAATAAACAGGACATGAGGGCTCAACCTGGGTGATTGGTTTCTTTGAGCACCTCTCTTCTCCCTGCACTTGCTGCTCTTATTACTTGGCAAGACAGGATCTCCTGGAAGAAGCAGACAATTTGGGTTTGATTTTTTCCCCCCTGTTCCTAGACCCCATTCTGTCAACTCCAGCTTTGGTAAATTAATTTGAATACTTCCACATACCCCCCCAGTGGTAGGGTTGCCCCCGGTTTGGACCGGTTCTATAGAACCGGTAGTAAAACCAGTGGGAGGCTCCGCCCACCAGCCCCAATGTCATCAGAACACTTCTGCGCATGTGTAGAAGAGTGTGTGTGTGTGTGTGCGCGTGAACAGCCCCGTTGCAAACCGGTAGTAAAGGTAGGTAAAACCCACCCCTGATACCCCCCCCCCAGGTAATAGAATAAGAAATTTGTTTGGGGATGCACTTATCAATGCAGGGTGCACATGCAAAATGAGAGAGGTACTGAATTGCTCTCTCTCTTTATAGCTGTGGTGAGCCCAGTAGGCAGAATCTTTGTATAATGTGTGCTGTCACATGAATTTGTTTTGCATTACACATATTGCCTCATTAGTGGAGCATGTGGAGATTTTGACATTGTCATAGCATTTCAGATACGTTTGATCTGAATTCCAGAAGAAAATGAACCATCGTTTAAGCACTATATAGTAAAGGAAATTATATAGATATATTAAAGTTTTAAGGAGAACATTTCAGTTTCCACCTTTTTCACCTACTTTGAAATTGGATGCAAAGGTGAATATGGCATACATAGATCCATATTCATCACATTCTGTAATGTGAAGTTCATAAAAGAAGAAAAAAAAAAGTAAGCCAAAGAAACTGAAGGCCTGAGGTAAGGAAAAAAGGGATATATAAATCAAGTTTATGCTAACACCTTCATTGCTTTCACGCAGTCAATTACACTACTTCATAAGTTGTGTTTTGTTTTTTAAACTTCTTGACTCTCTTTTTTTGAAGCTCTCATTAACTCCAGATTTCTTCTTCCTCTTAACGTATGTTTCATACATTTGTTCTGAAACTCAGTTCTTATTTATTTTCTCTATATGGCCAAATCATCTCAACTTACTTCTTTCCTACTGGTCACTCATGTTTGTATTCAGTCTCTATTCCTTCCTCATTCTTATTTTATCAGGCATGTTTCTTTAAATACCCAGTTTCTGCTGCGTTGAACTTTCATGTTTCTCCTGATTTACCCATCCCTCACATCCATATAACAAAGTAGGCAGAACCACACTCTTATATACAGCCCCTTTGACTTTTCTTGCCACAGACCATAAACTATCCACTCCTTTCTGCCACCATTTGTGCAAATCTTAAAGGCTACCATTCATACTAAAATTTGAAATCATTTATTCTTATTCATTTATAAAGATTTTTACTTTGCTTCAATCTGACTGGTTCTAAGTGGCATACATTCACCACTACACACAAGAACAGTAAAATAATATAATCATAAGAAGCATGGTAGTTAAAAGAGTACCTATACCTACATCATTTATGGCACTGTCTCATTTGGGCAGTGAATGCACCCCATTTAGTTTCTGAAAGTCTTTTGGAGAAACCAGGAAAGGGACCACCCTTGTCTCAGGGAGCAAGCTGCTTCATCAGTGCAAAGCTTTCTCCCCACCCAAAATTGCCTTCTTCTGGGAACCCATTTTTTGTTGGGAATCTTCAGCAGACAGCCTCTGTACATGTTGGATGGTCAATTCCACCTTTAGTAGGTGGTCTTGAAGATAGCATTAGCACTAGCACTTAGACTTATATACCGCTTCATAGTGCTTTTACAGTCCTCTCTAAGCGGTTTACACAGTCAGCATATTGCCTCCTACAATCTGGGTCTTCATTTTAACCACCTCGGAAGGATGAAAGGCTGAGTCAACCTTGAGCCGGTGAGTTTTGAACTGTCGAACTGCAGCTAGCAGTCAGCTGAAGTAGCCTGCAGTCCTGTACTCTAACCACTGCACCACCTCGGCTCTGATACCCTAGTCCCAAGCCCTGAAGGACTGTATAGGAAAAAACAACACCTTGAACTGCATTGAGTGCTAACTGGTAGCTAATGTAGTTCCAGTAATGAAGGTGTAACATAACACAGGTCTCATCCATTATTAGATGGACACGTAGATTTTGGAGCAGTTAAAGTTTCCAGTTCATCTTAAACAAGAAGCCAGGGTAAGCCTTTTTATGTTATCAAACACAGCAACCTTGATAAATTAATTTTGAGATCTATACTATTGCATCTTACAATATGTCTAACATTTCTTGTAAGTCATTTGGGTTCTCAATTAACAGCACAAAGTTATCTGCATGTAAATGTACATATGTGTTAATGCTTCTAATTCATCTCTAAATGATAGCAAGCACTCCTTATATAATTATCTATAAATATATTAGTCAGCCAAGGCAATGTCACACATCTCTGTCTTATTTCCTGCTCAGCATTGAACCAATTGCTAAGCATTAAATTTATTTTTATGAATTCTGAACTTCCATCATATATTTGTTCTTATCATATTCAGCAACCCATCTTCAGCATCATATTCCCATAAAACATTTCATAATTCAAACCTCTTCACTTTATCATGTCATCTAAAAACAGCAAACATATAATTAACTTTATTTCTCACAGTCATACACTTGGCAAAGATCTGCTGAAAAGCAAATACTTGGCACATTCTTTGTATTTTTGTCCACCAAATTATTTTCTTCATGGTGCAGAATAATCACCTGGAGTCCTACTTTCCATTTTTGTTTTGCTACAGTTACACTTATAAAGGGGTTAGTGTGGGAATAACCAAATGGCCTCCCCCTTTGAGATGTCCATGCTAACTGCCCGATGTATCATTTTCAGTAGTTTTTGAATGTTCTGTAGATACAGATAAGTAACTAACAAAAATTCTTGTTTCTTGGTCATATCGCTCTTTCCTACTTCTGCCTGCCTTTTGTCTCATTTTGTCAGATAACTTTTTAATGCTTGCTGATGTTTAAAAAATAAACACCAAGCTACATTCACTAACTGAGTAGTGTTTCTGCTTGCACTAAAATGGATATAGGGACTGTAGATTTCCCTCGGTACTGCATTATTCTCGTTGTCAGACAGTGAGGCAGACTTCACACATACATCAAATGAGGTGCGCAGACATACCATAAGCAAAAGCCACATCTATATTGCAACACTTCTCTTGTTACACCATCAACACCTGGAGCTTTATCAGTTTCAACCATTCTCACCACAGTTTGGGCTTCCTGTTTTCATTGTTTTCTTACACACTGATCACTATAGCACTTATTTCCACTCTACTTTTTGACATATTGCAATAATTCCCATATAAAAACTCTAAAGTACTCCCTGCAGCATTTCCTCACCTCAATTTCACTGTAAATCATTTCATTACTTCTGTTTTTAATTCTGTTCACTGTTGGAAGCAAAGTCTGGAAGCTGTAAAAATGAGTAAAAGGGTTTAAAAATATTTTATTTCCATCAAAATAATTCGGCATTGTTTCCACCTCCATTTCTTGCTCTTTTTTTCTGATTACATTCTACGCAGCTATCTTTTTCTGCCTAAACACATTGTACCATATTTTTCTATCATTCTTTTTTGCTGAAATCTTTTTCTAATGCATTTTTTTTCCTCATCCACAATTTTTTCCTCATCCACAATATTTTACTTCATAATTTCATCAAGTATCATTTATCATATCTCAACTATCAGTTCACATGCTTCTATTGCAGTCCAAAACATAAATTTTTCATTGTGGTCTAAGCAGCTTCCATACATATTCACTTTCCACTGATTATGTTGGTTATCTAACCTTTTTTTATACAGGTGTATTTCCTGCAGTCATTCTACTTTTTCTAGTTTCTTTCTCTTTATTCCTTTCTTTCATTCTTATATTTTCTCTCAAGATCCACTCTTGATGTATTGAGAAAAAAACTCTGTGTCATATTTGGAAGCTCTTGTCACCCTTCATTAATTTTCTTAGTCTTTCATCATGACAATGAAAATACCATGTTTTGATTCATTCCTTTGTAAAATGTACATAGGGACAGATTTATAATTAAACCATGTTTATGAAACAGATGGATCCTTTTCTAAGCAGCTATTAACCAAGTGTCACCATTCTCAATCATTCTTGAATCTCCAACTGGCACAATATTTTTTTATTCTCTTTTCTCATTCCTATCTACAGCTGTGGTGGCACAGTGGTTAAAATGCAGTATTACAAGTTAACTTTGCTGACTGCCAGCAGTTCAATTTTGTTCGGCTCAAGGTTGACTCGGCCTTTCATCCCTCCGAAGTGGATAAAATGAGGACCCAGATTGTTAGGGGCAATATGCTGACTCTGTAACCGCTTAGAGAGGACTGGAACGGTATATCTAAGTGATATTGCTATAATTTTCCCCAAAACTCATATCTTGTTTTTTTCATTGCCAGTCATTGGGACATAAAATGTAAGAATCACCAACCTATGAATTCCTACTTTCATATGAATCCATTAGAAAAATCTAGATGTCACCATTTGATGCCTCTGGATATCCAGTTTAGCTCTTCCATTCATAATGAAATCCATATCTTTTGTTTACTCCACTCCACAAGCGCAGACCATTTTCATTTGTATTTTCCAAATAATTCCTCCTTCTCTTAGTTTATTACACCTAGCAGATTCTCATTCTGACTCAAGCAGAGAAGAATTCCCTAATGGAAACATAGTTCAGCTAGAGAACCAGTTATCCAGACAAGTGCATGGATGCCCTTCAAGAATGTGATGTATCTGAACTGAAGCTCTTTGTACTAGACTGTACTACTGGTAATATTTAAATCAACAATAGATATTTTAATAGTAGCTTTTTCTAGATTTCATCATACATAAAGGTAGTAGTCTTATCTAATTTCTGAACCTAACATTTCTGGAGTTTTACCTTCAATAATATAATTCACATTGTGATACTTCTAGATCAGGGGTGGGGAATGATGGCTCTTTTACAACTTGTGGACTTCAACTCCCAGAATTCCTGAGCCATGCTGGCTCAGGAATTCTGGGAGTTGAAGTCCACAAGTCATAAAGAGGCCATCATTCCCCACTTCTGTTCTAGATGAAGATTTGCTTTATGTGGCATGGTTTGCCCATCCTTGTAGTCTTAAAAGCTGCATGCTCTCCTAAGAAAAACTCATGATTCAGAATAGCTGATTGGTGGTTTAAGCACTGCTCTCATTATTAAATTCAGCGTATGTGTTTGACTGCTGTGTGTGCACATATATAGTTAGCCAGGAGAGAGAGAGAGAGAGAGATTGGTTAGAATAGAATAACAGAATTGGAAGGGATCTTGGAGGTCTTCTAGTCTAACCCCCTGCTCAGGCAGGAAATCCTATACCATTTCAGACAAATGGTTGTCCAATCTCTTAGTAAGTTGGCTGGCTAGCCACAATCTTTTTAACTATTTTTCTAAAGATGCAACATGAAGGGTTTGTTAGGGAAAGATGATTCAAGAGCAAAAGTGCTGTTGTGTCCAAAACCTGGCTCAGGTAAAGTAACCAGATCTCTTTGAATGAAAGACATAATTTTATTAAGCACGCAAACAATACAGTGTATATTGGCAGCTTGTTGGGTAGCCCTGAACAAAGGCAGAACCAGAGCTTATTTTACCCTTGGCATGCTACATTGCAAAGGTATGACAAAGACAAAGGCAAACACAATGGATATTGCCACATGCCATTGGAATGTTTTTGATAAACCTACCTGGTGATGTTTTTATAATTTATCCTTTCCTATTGAGTTGGCATGCAGCCATACTACCTCTGAGATTTGGTCAATGAATATAAACAATTTGGATTTCTGGGCCACAGGTTCCTGACTGATTCTTCCCCTGGCACCAATCAGGATCAAGTCGGTTTGCTGTGAATGCTTTTTCCCCAAGGGCACTTCAAGCCGTTTACATGTACCGGGGAGTGGGGGAGCATGTCATAGCTTTGGTAGTGAATCCAGCTCATATATATCTGGAGAGAAACATTTGCCACTACAGTGCATTATCTACTAATTGGGGTGGGGGGGGAGGAGGAACAGAAAAAGAGAGAACAACCCTCTCTTGTTACACAATCAATGTCAGATCTGGAAGCCATCTTTTACATCTGGGCCTTAAGGCCTGCCACATTTACTGCTGTGGGAAATTGGGAGGGGGGATTGTATGGAGCATGGGTGATATGTAGTCATAATAACATTCTTTTCTCAGAAAGTCAAGGCCATCTTGCCCTGCACCTGGGAGGTTGGACCTGGGAGGCATCTCCAGTTGGGACGGTGCTTTGATTGGATTATGTGACGGACTTGTGGGCGTTGGGCACGGACTTGAACTTTCCTTTGGGTGGGGAAACCCTGGAAACTTTCAGATTCAGGTTTCCCCAGATGTGCCAATATGACATCTCTAATAAAATGGAACTTTGAGGAAATCCAAGCCTGGGAGTTTTCTTTCGTTGAGGGTGTTACTTGGAACAATCAAACTATGAATACCACAAACAGCTGGTTTTTGAAAATGTTGTCCCAGTTCTTGTGGTAAAATGTACTCCAACTCTAGTCTTTAACCACAGAAGAACCTAAGCAGCACTGCAAAAGTTATGTTCATTAAGCAAACAGGATTTCAACAAGGCCTCAAAACCATGGCCGTGTTTGTAGATCTATCTGTGGCATATGACACAGTTTGGAAGGACGAGTTGTTATACAAACTGCCATATTATCCCCCTGCAAAAATCTTGACTAATTAATAACATGCTGAGAGATAGGTCCTTTCAGATAATAATGGGGGACAACATAGGTAAGGTCAGAAGATTGAACAATGGTCTCCCACAAGGCTCTGTAATGACAGCCACACTGTTCAATTTATACATATTAGATATGCCAGCGATTTTCAGATATTCAGGGGCTGACTGTGGAGCCAGAGGCATCCTAGTATGTGTTGCTGTAGTTTTAATGATTCAGTATAATGTATTATTAATTATTGTTATTTTGATATCTATAAACTGTCCAGAGTCCACTAGGATTGAGGCAATGGGTAAATTAATAAATAAATAATGTTTAAAGAGGAGCCAGCCCATATTTAGTTATAACGGATTCTTTCAACGCCAAAGCTTCCATCATTGGCTACAGTCAACACAAGTACTTTGTGTACTTGCTTGTTGGAAAAAAAAATGTTCCGTTGAACAAATCACCTCATACAATAGTGCAATTCACTTTTACCAATAATAGTGAAAAAGTGCAATACTGACAAAACATAATAGGCCCTGACTGTCTATTTCTTAGCATAACATCAATTCTTGCATTAAATCAAGTCAATTTTAAACAGTTTAACTTCTAGCAAATGCTTTTTTTAAAAAAAATACTATAGGAGGAAGGGAAAGTATTTTGGTCAATTAGTAAAAGGGAGTTAGTTAGAGATTTTCTTGATGTATGTAGTCTGCACAATCAATATCAATAAAATGCTGCACAATAAAAATCAATATATGTCTACCACATAGAACACACTTTAGTCTGTTTTAAGTTAAATATTGTTGAAGATTTGTATGTCGGATGTAGGACCTGAGCCAATGTGGTCAGAGGGTGATGGCTTGGACAAGGACTGGATAAACTCAGTTCAAGTCTAACCACAACCATAGTAACTCACTGGGTAACTTGGGCCAGTCTCTCCCAGTCTAACCTACCCAAGAAGTTTCTTGTATGGATAAAATAAATGGAGTTCCTCTTATAAACTGCATCATGCCCTTCAAGGAAAACTATGATAGAAATCCAACAAATAATTAAAAATAAATAGTGTTTTAAGCAGAGTCAGCATGGCCACATGCTGTATTAGAAAAGGTATAGAAATGAATTCCCTTTGACTACAGGGGGTATATTACATTTCTTTGAAGTTGCTTTCAGCTCAAAAACATTTTATGAAGCTACTTCTTGGGAACTGCTGAGCCTAATATTTTTCTACTCTGGCAATTCCTAATTATCTTTTACTTTCATTCTAAATGAGGGCATTGGAGTAACAAATGGCTGGTTGAGGGCTAAGAAACAGAAGCTCAATTAAAATAAAAATAAATCATACGGGAATGCTAGATGTACCTGGTATTGTTTTACATTGGATCACAAAAGATCAAATTTGCAGGCTGTGTTACATCCATGAACCAGGGGTGGGTTCTACTTACCTTTACTACCCCGTTTGCAATGGGGCCATGCATGCACGCTCACTCTTCTGCACATGCGCAGAAGCTTCTCTGCATGCACAGAAGCACTTTGATGACGTTGGGGTCGGTGGGCGGGGCCTCCCGCCAATTTTACTACCGGTTCTATAGAACCGGTGCGAACCGGGGGCAACCCACCACCGCCATGAACCCAAGAGAAGGTCGGCTCGATTGTTACTTCACCGTAACTGATATTTTAAAAATGCTTTTTAAAATGTAGAACTGAATACCATTATCAGGGTAAATAATAACAGCCCATATGTACCTTTGCCTTAATTAGTATGGTACTGTCCCCAGGCTAAGTGTCTCTTATATATGTGTATGCTTGCACATACACAGGTATGTAAATACTTATTTGCAGGTGCTTTTATTATGCTGCTTCAGTCCAGGGAATCTAAGTGGCGTAACAAAACCATAGTTCATGGGACTGATGTCCTCTCTGCTGGCAAATCTTGTAGAGGCAGGTTCAGTTTGGAGGAGGTAGTCTCAGTGATACAGATTCCCAAGCCAGGTAGAATTGGTGGGCTACAGAACATTAAGCAGGATTATCTAATAGAGTTCTGGTTTCCCATGCATATACTGAGGAACAAATTGTCCTTATGCTTCTCAATGATATCTCAAACACATCTCAAATAAATAGATGTGTCAGCTCTGAGCCTAATTTCGTTGCTGTCCCTTGCTTTTCAAACTCTTGTCTTATCAACTTCTGTTCAAACTTAGCCAATCCTTGGAAGCATAAAGCAATAAACCTGCTTGACTTTAAAAGTTTGTTGATAGTTAATTTCAGTACGTGCTTTCCAATATTTACTGTTTAACCCTGGGATGTTGATCTTGTCTCCTGTTTCAGGAACCTCTGCGCTATATGCAACATGCTACTTCATTTATACTTATACGGTTCATTTATACAATAACATGTTTATTGTTTTACAGTATACCAAGGGATTAAGGGTTCACTTTTCTTTGAATTCAGTCAGCGGGTGCTGTAAAACTCTTCAGATTCAAAAGGGAAAAAAGTATTTTGGAGCATGTCTGTGGAGATTCGCAGTCATCCAGGTCATGGTTGTCCCAAAGGTACTTTTACAAGAGGCAACTGGACTTTCTGGTTTTTCTTTGAAAACATTCTTCAGAGCTGAAGAAGCTTCTTGGATGAGAAGTGAAACTTCTTCAAAGAAAAACCAGAGTTTTTCAAGAGTCCAGTTGCCTCTTGAAAAAGCACCTTTGGGATATTTTGGAGCATGTGTTGGGTTTCATGGAGTACCTATTGACAATTTTAAAAATCAAATACAAGACATTGCAGCTAGAGATTGATATGATGCCAGGAAAAGATGCAACTGCATGAAAACCTGCACTCTATTGCAGGTATCACTTGAGTTCATAAGCAGAACAAAGGTTATTGAAGTTTCTTCTTTCAGTTTTCATTTGCTCTTCATTTCATTTTTTCATTTTATTAGATTTATATACTGCCCTACTCCCGAAGGACTCAGGGTGGTGAACAGCCAAAAGATAAAATACACAGATTACAAAATTTAAAAGACCATATAAAAACCCATTAAATAATTTGGCACGGGACAGATTTAAAACACCCCCAATGTTTAAAACAAATTTAAAAATATACGATTAAAAAGGGAAACTTAGGCCAGGCCGGCCTGTTGAACTAGGAAGGACTTGAGGGCATGGCGGAAGGTACGTAAATCCGGGATCCTCCGTATCTCCAGGGGGAGCTCATTCCAGATAGCAGGTGCCCCCACAGAGAAGGCTCTCCCCCTGGGGGCCGCCAGTCGACACTGTTTGGCCGATGGCACCCTGAGGAGCCCCTCTCTATGAGAGCGTACTGGCCAGTGAGAGGCTACTGGTGGCAGCAGGCGGTCCCGTAAGTACCCAGGTCCTAAGCCATGGAGTGCTCTAAAGGTGGTAACCAAAACCTTGAAGCGCACCTGGAAGACCACCGGGAGCCAGTGCAGCTCACGCAGGAGAGGTGTTACATGGGAACGCCACGTCGCTCTCATAACCACCCGTGCGGCCGCACTCTGCACCAGTTGGAGCCTCCGGGTGCTCTTAATATATGTTTAATATAAATGTGGAATAAATAAGGACATAGCTTTAGCTCAGTCCTTTACTAGCTTAGAACCAATCTCCTGACTGTGTTCCATCTACGCGGTAACTTTCTGTCCTGTGTATAGATTTCATAGGAGGACAAGAGATATTTGGGATTCCAATTTTCCTAAGGATGTTACACAGTTTGACATGGGCAACAATCTTTCTGTAATCAATGAAGCACATTGACATTCTGGGGGTAATTTTTGGCTTTCTGAATTATCCAGTATGCATCAGTATGGTCTCCTCTTTGCTTTTTAAAAACCAGCTGGAACATCTGGCATTGCTCGTTCCATGTAGGGTTTTAATTGCATTGGTAGATTGTAAGCATTATTTTGCTAGTAAGTAAAAATAAGGATATTGTGTGATAGTTTAGACATTCTCTTAAGTCATCTTTCTTTGGTAGTTGTATTTAAACAGATTTATCTATCAATTTACTACTTTTATTTAATTTCTGGGTCTACCCATGTCAAATATATGACTTTGGGTGACTCATAATTATGAAAACAAGATAAAAACAATTATAAAAATATAATAAATGAGAAAGACAGCAAGCAACAACAATTAGCACAACCATATTATAGATCTCAAGCGTACTCTCAGGTCCCCAAGCTGGTCATCAAAACCAGATTTTCAGGGCCTTGTGAGAGGCCTGTAGTCCCTTGGCCACCCTGTTCTCCACTCATGCTGGCACAGTTTGGTTAGAACCTTTATTGACTCTTCTGTTGCTTGCCATACTTCTGAAGATCTTCCACCAATTCCTATAATCTACTAATTTAGTAATGTCTTTCTTGGCTTCGGCTTTTCTTTTCTTCTTAGCAACTTCCACCATCTGTTCTGACATACAGTTGGCTTTCTTCTGTTTTTTTGGCAGTCTCTTTTGACATTCATCTTGAACAACTTTGATTTAATTCCACAATTTTTCTGGTTCTCTGTCAATGAAATTCAGAATTTCTAAGTAATTCCTGATATTCTCCTTGAAAATGGTGAGTATGTGCTCAATATCATATCTTGGAAACTGATTGGATTAGTTCTTTCGTTTCTGCTTCTTGCACATGAATCTGTTCCACTGTCAGCTCTGGCCATACCTTTGCTGTTATAAATGAGCTCTTTTGTATCAATAATTTGATTTCTGTGCACTCTGTCTGGTGAAGGCTATGAATGTAATTGTGATTTTGTTTGTGGAAGACAGTGTCAGCAATGACAACATGATCAGGTTGGCAGGAATTGATAAGTCACTCTCTTTTCTCATTTCTGTTTCTTGGGCCACACAATCAAGCCATGTTTTCCTCGGTATTTCTAATATTGGCATTCCAGTGTCCAGCCACAAGCAGTGCATCTTCTTGCCACATTCTTTCAATTTCATATTGAACTTGGCAATATAACTTGTCAATTTCATCTTCTTTATCAGTGGTTGGCTCATAGACTGCCATATTAAAGAGTTGTACATGAAACCTAGTTGATATCATAAAATCATTGCTTGCATTGTAATCAAGGATTGTCTTTACTTTATGCTTTCTGATTATAAGACAATGCCATTCTTTCTTCTTTTTTTACTATTACGAGTGGTAAAAACAGTATGATGTTCTGACTGAAAATGTCCAATCCCATCCATCTCAAATTTTCTGACTCTTAAGATGTCAACCTGTAGTTGTTTCATTTCATCTTTCATCATGTTGAGCTTTTCCATGTTCAGGCTTCTTACTTCCCACGTTCCCACCGTAATTGCAGCTTTGGATTTTCTTTTCCTGTATGACAACATCAACAATCATCCATCAAAAAGGCTTTTTCCTTGGCAGGTCATAAACATTCCATTCGCTCTACAAAAGATTCTCAGCTCTGACCCGAGAGGAACCATCATCCAGCACTAGATCACCAATCATTTATTTAATATAAGAAATAATACTATTATTTTATTTATATTTTATGTCCTTGTGCTTTTCTTGATAAAATATAGAATAACTCCTCACACTGCAAAAGCCCTGCTATGCTGCTGTCTCATTGTGGCAGGGTATGTCCTGGGAGAGATGTGCAAAGAACAGCAGGAGCGTATGCCAAAGACAAGTATTCTCAGCAGGTCACTCAAGGCACTGAAGGTCACCTCAGCTGCCCACCTAAAGCAAGCAGGCATCTAAATTTGGCAGCAACAATAAAGGGAAATCCTGGAGGTCGACAATTATTTTAGGGACAACAACAAAGACCTAATTTCATATTGTGTGACAGAACTTAATATATTTATTATATATTTGATTTCTATAGCCGCGCATCTCAGCAAATGACTGGGTGGCTATAGAAATCAAATAATTAATTAGCTTTATGGTGGCTTTAATGGTAAACCACTTCTCCTTGTTACATGAATAAAGACATTATCAGATGCCTTAACCTTCTGTGTCCTCCCAAAGGTGCTTTTTCAAGAGGCAACTGGATGACTGAGAATCTCTTTGCCCTCCACTCAGTCCTGTTCTCAGCAGTTGGCCTCACATTATTTTTTGGCTTTCTTCCCTCCACCTCCCGGATTCAGTTTAAAGCTCTCCAGGTAAGGCTTGCAAGTGATTTCCAGACATGTTCTTCCTACTTCTCATGCAATAGAGCATAGCCTATTTTTTTTGCCAGGAGTCCCATCAGTTATTCTCATTAGCACCATCTGCTTGGCCAACTACTCACTTTCAGTACTCTCTGTTTTTCTGGACTATGTTCTTTGGTAAGAAAAAAGTGAAGAAAAGGTCACTTTGCCTGCAGGGCCTCCATCCTCTTACTCACTGCTTCACAGCCCCTTGCAGTCTCTTCAAGGCTAAATCATTTATTCACAGGTGGATCTATTGAAAGGGATAGTTATCAACTGGCTTGAATTATCTTGGGAGACTTTCTGTCAGATCCAGACCTAGGAAGAGCTTCTCTTGAAGGGCTTTCCAGCCAACAAATTGCTCTGCTGTTTGCTTATTTACAAACCGGGTCCTCATTCTATTCTGTTCTGTTCTGTTCTGTTCTGTTCTGTTCTGTTCCGTTCCGTTCCGTTCTGTTCTGTTCTGTTCTATTCTATTCATTCTATTCTGTTCTGTTCTATTCTATTCATTCTATTCTATTCTATTCTATTCTTCTATGATAAGTATTTTATAATGATTATGATCATGATTTATTACTTGTTGCTTGTACTGTATATTGAAAGCTTATGCACTGGAGACAAATTCCTTGGGTGTCCAATCACACTTGGCCAATGAAGAATTCTATTCTATACTGTACCTCTAAAGGTTCCTTCAAATTTTGTGTTCGTGCCAGGATGAAAATGCGCCATTAACTGTTTCTCAAGGGCATAATTCTGCAATGTCATTTTAACTCACCTCAGACGGCCACAAAGTAGCTTGCTCTCATCTTTCCTTGCTCTGCTCCAAATAATGTTCTTTCAGCCCCTTTCAGCACAATCATGCCATGCCAAGCATTCTGTCTGGGAAGAACTTTTCCAAAGCAAACCTGTCTTGCTCTTTTTGGCCATCCAAGGTTATTGTGGATGGATTCCCACTTTAGTTTCTGGCCACCGATTTTTGTTCACCTTTTGGCAGCAAGAGAGCCAGGGCTATTCCTCAAAATGAAAATCCATTGCTTCCACTTCTCTTGACAACCCTCAGTGGCCAGAGAAGCATGGGGCGATAGAAGGAGCTGGGTCTCTTGGATGCCAGTTCTCCCAAACACTGAAGCCACAGCAGCATCCTAGACAAATGTATACAAGTAGTCCTCAGCTTATGATCACAACTGAGCCCAAAATTTCTGTTGCTAAGTAAGAAATTTATTAAGTGAGTTTTGCCCCATTTCACGACTTTTATTGCCACAATTGTTAAGTGAATCATTGCAATTGTTAAATTAGTAATACAGTTGTTAAGTGAATCTGGTTTCCCCATTGACTCTGCTTGTCAGAAGGTTGCAAAAGGTGACCACATGATCCCAGGACACTGCAACCGTCATAAAGGTGAGTCAATTGTCAAGCATATGAATGTCAATCACGTGGCCATGGGGATGTGCAATGATCCTAGGTGTGAAAAATGGTCATAAGTCACTTTTTATTTTTATTTTTTTAATTTTTTATTTTTTATTTATATTTATATGCCACCCTTCTCCGGAGACTCAGGGTGGCTTACAATGCATTAAGCAATAGCCTTCATACTTTTTGTATATTTTATACAAAGTCAGCTTATTGCCCCCACAACCGAGTCCTCATTTTACCCACCTTAGAAAGGATGGAAGGCTGAGTTGACCTTGAGCCTGGTGAACTTGCAGTAATTGCAGGCAGCTGGATATTAAACTTTTTTCAGTGCCATTGTAACTTTGAACGGTCAGTAAATGAACTATTGTAAGTCGAGGACTACCTGTACTGTGTGCCCCTGCAGCTTTGGCACCACAGCATCTAAATCCCAGGGAATGGGCAACTTCACTGTAGCATTGCCAACTGAACAGCTGTCATTGGCACCCTTGCAATGAAACCACTAGCATGTCGCTCATGCAGGCTGTCAGCAGGAATTGCATCTTGTATCCCCGCGGTGAAGCCAAGCTTTCCTGTGAGACTGTCAGCTGCAGAGTTGCTTCCACCCCCCCATCCTCCCCCTCTGGGAACAGAAGTAGGGGTAAGCAGCTCTTCAGCTGTTGTTCTGTGGCAGGAAGTGATTCTTTTAGATACAGGCCTCAAACTTCTGCTTCCCTTTTCCCTCAACTTTGCCTGCCATCCACGGGTGTCAAGAAAAAAAAGGGTAGGAAATGACTGAGGAGAATGGCTTCCTTTGCTTCCATTTCTTCAATCCCACAGTGATTACTCTGGAGAACTGATAGCAGAAGACCTGCTTCTCTGCTTCTTCCCATAGCAAGAAAATAAGTGAGGGGCAAAAGGAGGAAGGACTCTTCTTCCTCTCATCTCCCTTGTCCTGGGAGAGGAAGGAGCAGCAGATGTTCCACAGAGCAAACACTCCTGGGAATCAGAGAACTGACAGCAGAAAACTTATGGATCTCCTGCTACCAGTTAGTGACACCAAAGCTGATAATCCATAATCCATCTCTGTCTCTTTCCACTTTTGGTGCAGACAGACTTCTTACCATACTTTGGGTCCAAGGCAGACAGGAATTGAAGGTGTAAGTCAATCCTTTTGACTTACTGCCATAAATTTCTGCTGGTTCCAACAATGGACTAACACAAAAAAAACTTTTGTGGTTTTGAATCAATCAATCAAAATTGATGGTCATGGGGGATTTCAACCTCCCATCTGTGGGTGAGACGTCGGAGGTGGCTCGGGAGTTCATGGCTTCCATGACAGCTATGGACCTGACCCAGTTAATTCATGGCCCTACCCACATGGGGGGAAACACACTGGATCTGATTTTTGTCTCTGGACTGTGGCTGAGAGATCTTGAGATAGGGGACTTAGTCATCGAGCCCTTGTCATGGTCAGATCACTCTCTCCTTCGTCTTGACTTTCAAACCGCTGCACCCCGCCGCAGGGAGGCGGAGCCTGTTAGTTGGTTCCGCCCCAGGCGCCTGATGGAACCTGATAGGTTCCAGATGGAGCTTGGGCCATTTCCTGAGGCTCTGGCACACGCCTCGACTGGAGACCTAGTGGCCACCTGGGATAGGGCGGCTACGGGTGCTCTGGATCGGGTTGTGCCTTTGCGGCCTCTGACCCGGCGCCGATCTCAACTGGCTCCTTGGTTTTCCGAGGAGTTGAGGGAGTTGAAGCGCCGGAAAAGACGCCTAGAGAGTAGTTGGAGAACCAGTCGTTCTGAATCTGACCGGACACTAGTGAGATCCCATATTAGGAATTACTTAGTGGCGATAAAAGCAGCTAAATGTAACTATTTTGCTGCTCTTATTGCGTCATCAGATAATCGCCCAGCCACCCTCTTCAGGGTGACCCGCTCCCTACTTCATCAGGAAGCGCGGGAGGACCCCTTGGAGGGTAGAGCTGAGGATTTTGTTCAGTATCTGCATGACAAAATCACTCAGATTCGGGAAGACTTGGACTCCGACTGGGTAGTCCCGGGGGGAGGGACAGGGGCAGGTCTTGTGAGTGTTATCTGGACTGAGTTTGATCCTGTGACCCCTGAGGACGTGGACAGGATTCTGGGCAGGCTGAACGCGACCACTTGTTTATTGGACCCGTGCCCCTCCTGGTTAGTACTGGCTTCCCGGGAGGTGACACGCGGCTGGCTCCAGGGGATTATAAATGCTTCGTTGGGCGAGGGTGACTTTCCCGCCGCCTTGAAAGAGGCGGTGGTGAGGCCTCTCCTCAAGAAGCCTTCCCTGGACCCAGCAATGTTGGTAAATTATCGTCCGGTCTCCAACCTTCGCTTTTTGGCGAAGGTTGTTGAGAGTGTGGTTGCGCAACAGCTTCCCCGGTACCTGGATGAAACGACGTATCTGGATCCGTTCCAGTCGGGTTTCAGACCCGGGTACAGCACGGAAACGGCATTGGTCGCGTTGGTTGATGATCTCTGGAGGGCCCGGGACAGGGGTTGTTCCTCTGTCCTGGTCCTGTTAGATCTCTCAGCGGCTTTTGATACCATCGACCATGGTATCATGCTGCACCGGTTGGAAGAGCTAGGGGTGGGAGGCACTGTGTTACGGTGGTTCTCCTCCTTTCTCTCCGACCGGTCGCAGTCAGTGTTGACAGGGGGGCAGAGGTCGACTCCGAGACCCCTTATATGTGGGGTGCCTCAGGGGTCGGTCCTCTCGCCCCTCCTGTTCAACATTTATGTGAAGCCGCTGGGCGAGATCATCCGTGGTTTTGAGGTGAGATATCACCAGTACGCTGATGACACCCAGCTGTACATCTCCACCCCAGACCACCCCAACGATGCCCTTGAAGTGATGTCCCGGTGTCTGGAGGCCGTGCGGATCTGGATGGGGAGGAACAGGCTCAGACTCAACCCATCCAAGACCGAGTGGCTGTGGTTTCCGACGTCCCGATATAGTCAGCTGGTACCATCGCTGACTATCGGGGGTGAATCATTGGCCCCGGCAGAGAGGGTGCGCAACTTGGGCGTCCTCCTGGATTCGCGGCTGTCTTTTGAGGAGCATCTGACGGCCGTGACCGGGAGGATTTTTCATCAGGTTCGCCTGATCCGCCAGTTGCGTCCCTTTCTGGATCGGGACTCGTTACACACGGTCACTCACGCCCTTGTCACCTCTCGCCTGGACTATTGTAATGCTCTCTACATGGGGCTCCCCTTGAGGAGCACCCGGAGGCTCCAACTGGCGCAGAGTGCGGCCGCGCGGGTGGTGATGGGAGCGACATGGCGCTCCCATGTTACTCCTCTCCTGCGCGAGCTGCACTGGCTCCCGGTGGTCTTCCGGGTGCGCTTCAAGGTGTTGGTTACCACCTTTAAAGCGCTCCATGGCTTAGGACCCGGGTACTTACGGGACCGCCTACTACCACCAATAGCCTCCCACCGACCGGTACGTTCCCATAGAGAGGGGCTCCTCCGGGTGCCGTCGGCCAAACAGTGTCGGCTGGCGGCCCCCAGGGGGAGAGCCTTCTCTGTGGGGGCACCCACTATCTGGAACGAGCTCCCCCCAGAGTTACGGAGGATCCCGGATCTTCGTGCCTTCCGCCGTGAGTTAAAAACTTTCCTGTTCCACCAGGCGGGCCTGGCCTAATTCTTCCCTTTTCCCCTTCTGTTGTAAAATAATTTAGAAATTTTAAATTGTAATATTTTAATTTGGGGGTTTTAATATTGTAAATTGGGATTTTAAATATTGGGGCCAACGTTTAATTCGGTTTTATTTGGTTTTTAAATTTTGTATATATGTTTTTTATTTATGGCTGTTCACCGCCCTGAGTCCCCTCGGGGAGAAGGGCGGTATATAAATTTAATAAAATAAATAAAATAAATAAATAAAATCAAGAACATTCAAGTCTGTATATTTTAGATGTCAGCTTTGGAAGCCATATTAACCTCGGAAGCGTCCACGCTGCCACCTTGCGCTTGGGAAAGTAGGAGGGGGGGGTTTTGATAAAGCGATTTTTGTTAGACATAATAGCATTCTTCTTTTCAGTCAAGATCAGGGTGCTCCTGCATCTGGAGGAGGAGGGGTTGCAGAGGTGTCTCAAGTTGGGATGGATGGTGATTGGGCCATGAGATGGACTGATGGGTGCAGGGGCTGGATATAGGGTTTTGATTTATTGAGGGAAAACTCGGAACTCTCAGATTCGGGTTTCCCCATATGTGCCAGTATACCTATTCCAATAAATGGAAGATTTTGAGATGAAGATTGTCTTGGAGTTTTTAATTGGAGTTGGGTCGTTCTGGAATGCTGACATTAGAACTGCCTGCAGAAAAGTACAGAATCTCCTACTGCTATTGCTTGTTGCTTCTCCTTTAGGACAGAAGCACGAATCTTTCCCTTTGGATGACCAGTAGGGCCTTCATCTTCAGTCCCTGGACCTGGGCAGCTGCTGTTTCTGAAACATTAATAGTTGGGCTCAGAAATCTGTTATCAAAATCCCAAGTATAGGAGGTTTGCTTGACAGATGTGTTTCACTGTTCCATCTCATCTGTCTGGCTTTCCTCCATCTTCTCAGAAATTGTTTTTTTTCCACTTCCTAAGTACCTCTTGCATCTGATTCAAGAATTCCTCACTTCTCCCAAATCCTGAAAGTTAGGTTACTTGGTGTCTAGCCTCTTCACTTTATCTTCCAAGAAAGCTATCTATCTTTGGGGAAGAAAACAGAGCAAATCACTGTAGGTCACGAGAGCCGTCCTATGTATCTTCTTGATCGTCTGATGAACAACCAAGAACAATAATAAAGTATTCCCCTGTCAATATTCCTATATTTTTTTTCTTTTTGTTTATTCAGTGAGATTGATCTCTGGGCAGCCGTCTATCTTATAGAGTATGTACCCTGAAGATGGCTCAACTAGATCAATAGCAAGCAATGCTCTAATTACACACAATGGGCAATCAGCAGCCACTCAGGAAGCAGCAGCATCAGTCAACCAAGTAGCCTCTTTCTCCCCTTGGCTCTTCTCTCGGTATCTTTTCTCTCTCTAGTTGAATTCCTCTGCTAAATCTTGCTTGGTCAATTGTTGAGCTTCAAATGCTTTAACATTTATATTGATTCCTTTGCCAGAAATAGACTTATGTTTAAATCACCTATTTGAAGCAGACCTTTTTCTAAGCAGATACTCATCACCATTCTTACTCAGTCTTGTATCTCAGAATGGCATCATCACATTTTCACTACTTTTTCATCTTTTTCTAACCTGTCCATTGATGTCACTGAACAGAATTATTTCAGAATGTCCATAATTTTCCTTGCATTCATCTCTGAGTCTCCCATTATCACCATTCACTGGAGTGTAGCATGTAATTACCGTAGCCCATCCTTTTCTACTTTATCCTTTCTCACATATATTTTAGCCCTCTCATTCAAAATACTCTACTACATGACCAGGCTACTTTCATTCAGTTCTGTTATTTCCTTCACCGTTTTCTTCTTTTCTCAGACCCGTAACACATTTTTCATCCAAAATTCTTATGGCCTTTGCCTTTTATTTCTCTCATAAGCTGCAATCTTCTATATGCCTGGTCATCACCATAGGCATTGAACATCATTACCTAGAGTCAATTGAGGCTTTGATATAACACTTTTTATCAATGCAGAAAAGATGTAGACTAGATCGCCAGCCTTATCGCATCCCTGCTGCATGCAGTATTTCCTGCCAACAGGAAGGATCATCTGTTCTGAAATATTTTGGCTAGTATGCCACAGTACAACCAAAGCTGATTTTACCCCAAGCAAACTCATGTAATGATACTAGGCAAGTAAAGCTAGAATCTCCATAGAACACCTTGCAAGTTGCAAGCCAAGTGGCATAAAGTGATCAAAATAGAGCTGGGTATGCATGAATAAAAGGGATGCGGTGCCTCAGTGGCTAAGAAGCTGAGCTTGTCAATCAAAAGGTCAGCAGTTCAGCGGTTCAAATCCCTAGTGCCACTTAACGGGGTGAGCTCCCGTTACTTGTCCCAGCTTCTGCCAACCTAGCAGTTCGAAAGCACGTAAAAAATGCAAGTAGAAAAACAGGGACCACCTTTGGTGGGAAGGTAACAGCGTTCCATGCACCTTTGACGTTTAGTCATGCCAGCCACATGATCACGGAGACGTCTTTGGACAGCGCTGGCTCTTCGGCTTTGAAATGGAGATGAGCACCACCCCATAGAGTCGGGAACGACTAGTACATATGTGCGAGGGGAACCTTTAGCTTTATGCATGAATAAACTGTTGCCTCTTTCACCAGTTCATAACTACATGTAGTGTACTGACAATAGTTTTCAAGATACTCACCTTCTGCCAACAACCAAAGTATTCTATTCACCTAATAAATCATATGTGTAAGAAATAGAATTTAATTCTGTACAATAAGAATAGAATCAGTTCAGTCATGAAGGGAAAAGCTATTTGGAGTTGAATCCGACTCTTTTTTGATTCAAGAAAGGGGACAGGTAGTTTTCTTGATAGTAATACAAAGATAATTTGTCATTGCCTTCTTAATTTACTAGCCAGAAATACAGCCCTCTGATTTCCTGATACTCTACCATCCAAACACTAATAAGATCCATTCTACTTAATGTTTTTAAGAGATCAAAAAATGTAAGCTAGATAATGCCATTTGTTATGCTATTAGGGAAAATGCAGAAGTGTTCATTGGCCAAGGTCAGATTATAGCTTTGGTTTTATGTAAAACACCAAAGTATTACAGCTGAAGTGGGCAGGAAACAGACTGGGACTTATGATTTGCTGTAGCTCAACCAGTGTTGTTGACTTGATGATTGTTTAACAAAAAAACAACAACATTGTTTTTGTCTTCAGCAAATAGGACTGCTGAAATGGAAAACACTTGCTCTAACTAGGAATGGACTTGATTTAAAGGACCATGGGATTAGGTAAGATTAATTCCAAGAATAGGTTGTCCCAGATGTATTCAGTTGATGGAACTTTGGTTTGTATTAAAAAAGAACATCTAATACATCTGAAGTCTTTCCAAGACTGCTGTTTTCCCAACAGCAACCCAAGATTATTTTATAAACAACAGTAAAACTAAGGCTATTAAAAGTGAATTTATACCAAGGGTGAAATCCAGCAGGTTCTGATAGGTTCTGGAGAACCGATAGCAGAAATTTTGAGCAGTTCGGAGAACCGGCAAATACCACCTCTGGCTGGCCCCAGGAGTGGGGAGGGAATGGGGATTTTGCAGTATCCTTCCCCTGCAATGCCCACCAAGCCACGCCCACCATGCCACCCCACACCCCACCAAGCCACGCCCACAGAACCGGTAGAAAAAAAAATTGGATTTCACCACTGATTTATACCTAACATATAGGACATGGATAATTCCAGCAAAATGAATAACCAAGCTCTTTTGTCTTCAGTTAATCTTATTTCATAGCTAAGATGAAGGTATGGCATTCAAAGATACAGAGTTGCATTAGAAACTCTAAGTTGTCCCAAAGTCACTTTTCAAAAGACAACTGCACTTTCTTAGTTTTTTTTTCTTGAAAATGTTTCACTTTTCATCTAAAAATTTCTTCAGTTCTGGGTCAACCATGACCTGGAGAATTGAGAAACTCCATTGAAGTTGATTTGAAGAGAGATGTATGATTTCTAGTATACTTAAACCTCCAAATAATTTAGGAGAGGGATGCCATTCCAACAAGTACTTACTTTTTAAGTATTTTCACAAATCATGTTTGCAACTGTTCAGCTTATGAATGGATCCATAATAGGATCTTTGAAGGAGTTCCTTTTATGTTCATGGAATTTTGCTCAAGGGAAGATGGAGTGGAGAGGATAGAAGAAAACAGTTCCAGAAACAATCACTCTTGGAGGAAAAATAGAGAATAGATTGCTCTAATTTCTTTCTGCAGATATATTTGTTTTATATATTATAGTGCATATCTTCACAGTTTTATAATTTTCTCTATGCACCTGTTCATTGTTGCTATGTAGACACAAAAAACAGGGATTAGACAACAATTGTCAGAAAAAGAGTAAAGATCCATAAAAGTGCTGATACCCAAGATAAAGCAGGTTGTTATTACGAAGGAGAATCTAAAGATAGATACAATTTTAAACAGCAGCAAGGAAAGCCAAACAAACATAGACAGCTGCAAATTAGGTTAAAAAGAAAGGAGAAAAAGAATTTAAACCCTCAAAAAGTCAAGAAGAAAGAGAGGGGGGAGAGGGGAGAGGGGAGAGGGAGGGAGAGAGAGTAAGAGTGAGAGAGAGAGACTATTCGAATGAAACCAGAGTTTTAGCAATCATGCAGGGGAAAAAAGAGAGAAATGAGCACAAAACATAAAACTGTTCCTAATTTCAGAGCATCTGGCTTCTACTATATATTGGCAGAGCACTAGCCTGAAAACAGATACAAGGGAAAGACAGATCTCCAGCATATTAACTATGGTTCTAATCTTAAATTAAATCAAATAAAGACCAAATAGCTAATTGATAGTCTAATTGGAGGGGCTGTCAGATTAGAGGCTCGAGTCTATAGGTTGTTGGTACAAGATATATACAAGACACTCTAGCAGGAAGGTCCACGGGGGTGTGGTTAAAAAAATAATAAAAACTTTGACTAATAAACATGCAATGCTTTCATTAACTATTGTGGGTGCCACCTTGACATTTCTCAGCATCACTTGTGGACACCTCTGGACACCAGATTCAGCATTTGGAAGCTATTCTTAAAGAAGAAAAGGAAGTAAAAGCTGAGAGGCCCCTGGGGAACCATTGCCACTCGGAGCAGACAACCCTGGTTAATGAATAATTTGGAACCAGCCAAGACCTTGTTCTCAAGAAGAACCCTCCTACTTCAGGTTATTCCCCAATTCCAGATTTGATAAAAACTTTATTTTTTCAACTTGTATTGGAAACTAGAATACAAAATGGTATTAGAGCAAAGCTGCTCTGCCTTTGCTTTTTACTCTTAGACCTATGGTCAAATAAATCTTTTACTTTAGAATCATCTATAGTCCTGATGGGACATTGTTTAAAATATAAAAGAGTTACAGAAAGTAATTGATACTCCCAGATTTAATTAACTAGAAAGATGAAATTTCCTTCTTAGCAACATATAGTAGTTTTATTAAATCAAGTAATTCCACACTTGAGAAACTGTTTCTTTCATTGATGTTTTTACAGTATGTACATTTAAGAAATCTTAACTCACATTTTTAAAAAATTCAAAAACGACCACAATTTAAATGATAAAATTATAGACAACATTACTAATTGTGCAATACACATAAATTTAAATACTGGGATTCCCTGTAATAGATCTGCAACCCTTGTTCCCATAATGTCTACGCAAGCATGGTTGCACCATACTTTTCTATTTTTAACCTTACTCTCTGATTTCAGATATTGCTTGAGGCTTAGTCATTTAAATCCATACAGAATATTCTCAACCATTTTCTTTTAAAAAACACACACACACACAATTTCTGATGGCCAGAATGAATTTTGAAAGAAGGATCAGATTAAGGGAAAGAGTAAAAGAAAGACAAAATGCGTACACACTCATGTTGAGGAGGTCATACGATATTCTGCTAGAAATTCCAAATTAAGATGGTAGATATACTAGTAGACTGTGAAAAACAGTCTCAGAGGCATCAAGAAGTGGAGAGAGTGGCCAAGGGTAAAAGGCAGTAACCAAAGCAGTCAGACACACAAGTAAGGTGTGCAGGGTGGCTGCTCTTTATAACTGAAAGGCAGGATGGTTGATGTTCACATTCTTAAGAGTGCATCGCCAGGAGATTGTTCAGCACCTATGAATGGATTCACGCCATCTCCTTCTGTACCACAGCAATGACAAGTCAGTACTTAACAATTAACGCAGTAAGAGTAGTTTCAGTATTGCCAGTACAATGCCATACTAGCGTGAGGTACCACAAGTGTACGATAAAATGGAGTTAACCTGTCCCAAAACAAGGCAGCTGCACAAGTACAGCACAAGGCTGGAAATAACTGTGGGGAGATGGAAGTTTTGCCCTCTGGACAGGGGTCAAGGATAAGACCAGAAACTTTTTAATCCCAGCATTAAGCAGGACTGAAAGAGGCTTGCTTAGGAGAGCATCATGAAGGCACAAGTGCAGTACTGGGTGGGCCCAGGGCTCCAAGTCATGGAAGACCACATACGAGAGATTCCATATGGAAAGTGGATCAGGACTTTGGGTAAGGAGCTCCAGGGCATCTGTCTTTGGATCTCTCGCTTTTACTGTGCTCTTGGCCAAAGGGCAAATTAATTGGTCCTCCAAAGCTGCATTTGCCCCTCTGCGTGACAGGAGAAGGGCTTGTACATTTAATCAATTGCAAGCCTAACAGCAGTTTGGGAATTGCAAGTTTGAATGAGGAAGTTGCGCAAGCAAACATGATTAACTCAGCAACATTGCTCCAAAAATTAAAGACTTCTAACTGCTTTCCAAGGCAGATGAAGATGTTGAAAGAACTGATCTCAAACCTCCCACTTCAGCATAGCGTGGTTCTCTGCTCAAGAGCTTCTAGGCTAAGGAATATGTATTTGCTTTCATGAATACAGTTGGCAGCTTGCAAATCAATCAGGACTAATGTTAATGGAATCATTTTTTTTTTCCTGGAGGGGAAAGAAGACCATGTGTTACAAGAAAGAGAAGGAGAAAGAAGAAGAAAAAGGGTGGGCTTAGTTTCCCATGAAGGCTGGGAAGAGGGGATATAAACACTTTTCACACTCTATTCGATTATATCAGTCCCAATTGGAGTTCCAAAACAGAAATAAAGCCAGAACCCAGTGTAATTCCACTAGCAATGGAACTATTCTGGATATTCTAGAATTCATTATTCTCATTAAGCCAAGTTCCCAAGATAAAATTCAGAGATTGTCATCCAAGAAAAATCCATGATTGCTGCCTAAATGATAGACGTATCTGCAAATTCAAAGGGAAACTTAAAACTTGCCATCACTTCTACAGTGCCTTGGGATAACATACCAAGTCAACAGCTTACAATGGGGGTGGGGGGAGAGGGTTTGGCTAAGAGAGAAGACGACATGTGCAAAGACAGTTGTCCTTGCAGATCAGATATAACAGCCATGGCAGCTCTCTCATTTTACCTGCCACACCTTAGCATCTTCAAATCGTCATGTCCAGCGGAAGGCTGGCGCAGGCTCATCAGTAAGATGAAGCAGTGATGATGAGCTAGAGAAGGAAGTGCAGAGAGAAATACAGGAGGACCCTTTTTCCAACCATTAAGAATGTACGTATGTTTTATACATACATTCACATTTATAGTAATATAAATACTTTTTTTAAAAAAACAAACAAACAAACACCAGCAGATGAGCAGGTCAAAAACTGGGGTCAGGGCCAGCCCTGGGATATTCCATATTCACTCCTGCCACCAACACTCTCTCATCATGGAAGAGGAGTAGCAAGACAGACAGCTCCTTAGCAGTACACAGGTTTCTGCA
Source organism: Ptyas mucosa (assembly GCA_012654045.1). Lineage (NCBI taxonomy): Eukaryota > Metazoa > Chordata > Lepidosauria > Squamata > Colubridae > Ptyas > Ptyas mucosa. The sequence goes on along the minus strand of WNWU01021112.1, from coordinate 10,579 downwards.
GAGGTTCCTCTTCTGCCCGGTCTTCAAACACTTCCCTTCTGGGGTGAGAATCTGCTGCCATCCTGAAACAATTGAGCTGCACACATGCTGGTGGTGGCATGTGTTCGATTGTAAGCGAGGGCCTTCTTTTCTGAGTCAGCTCATAAGCGAGTTGGTTCCTCTTCACTTTCACTGCAGTTCCCACAACAGTCCTGGAGAATGAAGGGAGGGAGGGAGGGAGTGAAAGGGGGAAAGGGAGAGCGCACAGCAAGCACAGTGTGAGTCCACTTATTCAACAAGCAGGGAGCCGCAGGTTTTTATTCCCATTCCCCACAGAGAAACTCCATTACTCAGAAATATACTTTTTGGCCCAGCCCCACCTAAAACAAGGCTGCCAAAAGTACTGCTTTCAAAGTACAGAACTACTCTCCTGAAGCCAAAACTATTTGGACCTTCCATTACATTTCTTTCTGGCCACTCTTTGCATTTCCCATGGACCGGTAACACTGACTTATGGATTAATGGAGAACATAAATGCCATTAGTGGCCATGAACAAAGCAATTATATATTGTGTATGTGTATTAGTGAACCCAGTCCAAAGATCAGAATGTAACCCAGCTCAGTAAAATTACAGCTGGAAGATGTGCAATACAGAACTATGGACCACTTATTCCATTGGACTGACTAAGGCAATTAACACAGGAACCTAAATTCAGGAAGTTTCAAGTATCCAAAATATTAGCAAGATCTTAGAAATCCCCCAGGACGTTTGGTACGAGTTGAGAAAAAAAAAAGAAAGGAAAAACCCTTTCATTTCCAAATAATGGGACTACAGATACAGGAGCCGTAACAAACTGAGATATTTCAAAACTCCATACCAAACGATTGAGATAAAGCAATCTTGGTGTTTTGCAGGAAGTAGAAATAGTGACTCAAGGGATTATTAATGCAGAGAAGCAGCATTTCTTGATGGGCAGGGGAGGGGGCAGGGAGGAACTGAAAGGGTTAGGAGTCCACATTCCTTTCCCTTGTCTTGTCATGCCTGCAGTGGAGTCTGGAACAGCTGGGAGAGAAGAGGTTCCTCACTTCTGAAAAAAGCAAACATGCTGTAAGAGGCCCAACCGGGGATCTCTGCTCCGCCATCAAACAGAGCCACTAGAGGAGGCTACTGGAGTTTTACCGGAAAGTTCCCATAGAACACAGAGCCAATTCAAAAGTGCCCTTGTTTACTATATCTATGCAACGTAAAATAAATAATTAAAATAAAGGACGCAGCATTGTTCTTAAACTACATGGGAGCTGTGGGCGCTGTTGAAAATGCTCTATTTTTAAATCATGAAGCCATGCGAAAGAGAAGGAACAGCCTTGGGAGAAAACAATGGGACTTTCAAGTGGTTCTGAGCTCTCCTGCTTCTGCCGGCTTGGAGTTTTCCCCATGGGACGCAGAAATTCTGGCCCCAGTATGGACAACAGGCCTTTTAGAAGACTCGGTGTTGCTTCTCGTTTCTTAAGAGGCACTTCAGCAGCCTCATCCTTTGAAGACGGGGCTACAAATGTGATGCTGCTGGCCCAGGAGGCTTGTTCCTTGCAAAGGGGCCTCCCTGCTTCTATGCTGCTGTCCCCGGATGAGCTTTAAAAGCATTTGCTTGCGGGCACATCCCCTGTATTCAGGAGCAAATGGAATGTTTATGTTAAATGGACCTTCATGGAAATGACTTCACAAGTGGTTATCATCACTGCAAAGAACAAAAGGTAGCCTTTAAAACTTATTCCTCCATACAGACTGCTACTTCAGGAAGGAAACTGAGATAACTACAAAGTGGTACACATGACCTTAAGACTGAATTACTGCATTTGAGATGCAAAACTCTGGATGACCAGAAAACCTCCATCAAGAATTGCTATTAGCAGCCAGCTAGTTGCAGTCCAGATGTTTTAATTCAGCTATGATAGCCTTACTGCATTTAGGCTCCTGATCAGTTACTGGGAAAACATCGCTCACTCAAAATTTGATTTTTGATGACAAATCAAACCTAATACATATCCCAGAGATCTGACCAATACCAAGCAAGGCTGGGAGGAAGAACAGGAATGTGAGGGAATGCTAAATGTCTATATAGTCAGATGAACCATTCAACAGTCTGCTAATTTTGATACATGAGGTGACAATGATATCCCTTACGACCTGCTGCCCAATTGTTTCAAATTCTAAAGCAACATGGAACAACTTTGGAGGTTCATGCTGGACCAACCCAGATTACTATGTCATAGTAATTTAACAAACCCATCAAGTTTGCTCAGTTAGGAGCAGGGGTGGGCAATTAATTTTCCCAAGGGCCTACAAGAGAACCTGGGACTGTAGTGGAGAGCTGAACCAATAGAACTGTGAAGGTGCGTAGGCACGCATGCACACACATATGTAAATTGGGGAAAAAATAGCAACCACCTTCAAAATAAAAACAATGCAGTTGTATTGTGTGAATGGCATACACTTATTTACATTTGATTTCTAATTTCTGATTGATTTCATGAGGGCCGGACAAGGACAGCCAAAGGACCGGATGTGGCCTGGGGACTATAAAATGTCCAAGTCTATTTAGGAATAACCCAGAATTTCATGTCCATCAGCAACTTGTGGTAATGAATATGTAATGCAATAGAACACCACTTCACTTGGTAGCCTGATGGATGGAAATGATACTCTGAAGGAAGAAGAGTTATACGAAGTAAGCTGTAGCTGACAAAAGTTTATGCCTTTTAATAAATTTGGTTAGCTTAAAAAGATGCTATTAAAAGCCTTTTGATCTATCTTTGTTTAATGGTCTGATATCATAATGGTTTGTTCTGGATTTGTTACTAATATCGACTTTCCTCTGAACAGCAAATGGATCAAAATGGCCACTTGAAGGTGCTTAGGAAATTTCCTGCCTCATTTAGAGAATGTCAAAGCTAGCTTGTATGGAATATGAAAATGGCTTATTCCTATCAATCCTAATTTGACCTTCCCCTTACGGCAGAATTAGATCATTCCTGGTAGATGAAAAAATGTTCCTCCTGACTGAGACTCCATTACTAAATTGAATTAATAATGGGTCAAATTAATATAATTTACTATATTAGCTGGCAACTACTTATCTGCTTTCTTGGAATCCTTTGAGCTTAAGGAGGTGAACAGGGAATCTACAGCAGTGAAGGCTACTACATGTTTATCTAACGTTGCCCCTCCTTGCTAATTAAATAAGCTAAACAGATTAATGTCATGGGAAATGAAGATGATTATGAAAGGTTGCAGGAGGCAATAAACAAAGCTTTTCTCCCATGATGATCTTGTGCAGGATTGTAATGTGGCCCACCTTATTCAACAAATAGTTTTATACATGAAACTGTGTGGAAGAGATTGCTTGGAATTCTGGAATGAGATATCACCAATATGTTGATGGCCTTTAGCTCTATCACTCTTGGGCAACTACCAGTATGAAGGAAACAGCTCATATCCTTCAATCCTGCTTGGGCTCGATAAGAAGGAACAAGTTTGTAAGTCCAGTTCTGCTGCTGAAGGGGAAGTCGAGTTCAGAGAGGACTTGTTTTGAAAGAGGTTGCAACCCTCCAAAAGAGCAAACTTGTAACTTTGGCAAGAAGTGTTTGCACAATTACATTTAAATGTTCCAGCTGTGACCTTTACTGGGTTGGTATAATTTGGCATGATGATTTATGCTCTTTACAGCAACATGTGAAAAGCATCCAGAAACTTATATAAAAGGTTGCATGTAGGCTTTTGACCGTTACTTAATATTAATATTAGCACTCTATTATATAAATATTGAAAAATCTGCATGATTGCTCAATGTTTTCTGTCCTCCGTTCAAGGTAATTCATCTTTAAAGTAGTCTTAAAAACTTATGAAATGACTATTTAAAGGGCGCCCTGCTTCTTTATAAATTTGTTTGGTTATCGGTATATACAGAAGATGCCCTGAGATGACATAATTTGCAAATATTGTTTATTAGATACTTGTCAAAGAGTTTTCTTCTTGCTGCCCACTAAACTGTGAAATGATCTTCCTTAAAAGATGCAATTGATTCTAGTTCTATTTCAGGAACAACAATTAAGAGAAATATCTTTTCAATCCTGCCTACTAAACTGCTTTTAGCAATTTCATTTTATGGTTAACAACTAGCAATATACCTTTGGTATAATAATCTGACAATATTTCTGTGATTTAATTGGTTTTCATAGTTGTTGTACATTGCCTTAAAATGCTTTTAACAGAGAGGCATGATAATATATATATATATAAATAAGATAAATATTTTTATTTTGTTTGTCAAGGATCATAAGGCTAATACAATAAAAAGGAACATCTGTTTGTTAGTTACCAACCCAAATCAAACAAGCCTAGAATAATTGTATTTTGCTGCCAGTCACACTCAAATTCCTTCCGGTTTGCAAACTGAAATCTGTTGCTTACTAAACCTTTTCTGATCATTCAGAGAATAAATTGCTTTGGATATTAAGGACTCACACCTTAAGGATCTTGCCAATCAACTAAATTTTAACTGTACTGCACTGGTGGATGTTACCTAGTTTGGGTAATGAAACGTCTGCAAGAAAACAACCAAGCTCAGAGAGCACCAACGACCCCTCATTTCAACCCTGAGCTACAAATATTCTCCTCTGTCATAAATTAACTATGTCCTAGAGCTGCTCCAATACAGGATGTGCTGGGAAAGCTGAGATGAAGAGCTATAGAAAACACCTAATGGGAAGACCTGAAGGGGACCATACCAAACAAAGGCGTCTCAAGGCAAATGAGATCTCCGCCTCAGGCAATCCCACTCTCACCTGTCAGATGAATTACCTGTCGGCTGAAGAGACGCTGGAGCAGACCCTTTTTGGGTGGGGGAGGCTGCTGCCCTTTCCAGTCCAGATCAGGAGGTATGATGCCATCTGGTCCAAATACGTTCAGCTCCTTGAAACATTCTGTATCTATCATCTACAAAATCATAATGATAAAAATTTCAGAACTTACTATAGTTCTGCTATGGCTACCCACTTGTTTCTCACAGCCGCCCGCATCCAAAATCAGCTACCCGTGCCAGTTTTTGTGGCAAAAGCAGATAACCCATTTTCAAATTCTCCTTTCAGAAGGATCATTTCCCAGAAGAAAACCTACCTCATTTTGCCAGGGAATAGGGACACTTCCTGTTGCAAATTTATGATAGAAATCGTGGTCCGTTGGTTCTAACTCGACCCCTTTGACTGTGGAAAACTGCTCAATATCCAGGACATCTTTGCAATAAATAGCTTGGGGCTAGAAGGAATACAGAAAAAAATAATGCATGGAAGGGCTATTTTCTTCCATTTAAAATAGCAAACAATATTATAAGAGCATAAAACATGGCTGCACCATACATGCATTTTCAACTCACATCAGGTTTAAAAGGTGGGTCCAGCATCCCAGCTTCCAGTCGCTTGAAATTCAGATGTTTAAACAGAGGGTGGTCTTTCACCTCTTGAGCACCGGACCCTCCACACCCCAGCCGTTCCAAGGGATCTTTGCACAAGAGCTAAAATGCAGCACAGGAAGATCAAATACAAGCCGCCTCTATACGGTTACGCAGCTTCCATTAAAAGGGGAATAAATTTAACCCACATTTAAACTGTTAAAACCGTTTTTGGGGGGGGCGGGATACTGACATAAAACTTGAAGTGTTCTTTGTAGACTGTTTTTTTTGTCCTGGTTTTTGCTAATCCCAAAACTCATTTTATATTTTTGGCCGATTAGAAATCGGCATCAAACTGCACTTTTTCTTTTACGTCCTTACCATTTATTTACCATAAAATTTAAACAATGGCACACCATATAGTAATCTATTAAATGTTTATAAACCTTTAAAAAAACCCAACATGATTTAAAACAATTACACAAATATGCTACAACACAAGATAAAATTTAACTTCAAAAAAACCCTTAAAACAACCCAGTAAAAAATACAAGACACAAAAGCAGGTAGGGGAAATTAAAAAAGGACAACCAAAATATACCTAAAATGCAGGAATGTTTCTGGTTTTGACTTATCAAGAGGGGAAGTGGCTATACAAGACAAGAGCTCTTGTTGAGAGAGAGGCCATCTTGGCAATGACATCACAGGACAGAGCAATATCTGAAGGCTAATATGTATTAGGAGATGCTCTTTTAGCTAACCTATTTAGAATTTTAGCCCCTTGAATCTGGCTCATTGGCCATCAGGGGCGCATACACATAAAGCATCCCAATGAGGAACCCGACCATTTTATTCTGCTTTAGTTATAGCCTTCAGACCAATCCCAGGAAGATCTCCTTCCCTAATGCGTGAATCGTGGTGACCAAACACTGCCTGTCTAGGGCAACATAGCTGGAGGATCATCTTCAGGTGGTAAAAGTAAGTCTTTTGCCTGCTTTATTTCCATAGTCTTTTAAGCCTCTTCATGGATCATAACAGAAGTATACAGGTAGTCCTTATTTAGCAGCCACAACTGGGATGGGTGACTTGGTTGTTAAATGAAGCAATTGCCAAACAAAATGGCAACTGAGCTTATGAACTTACTTTGACTTTCCTTTGCTTTACAGGCCTGTGTCATAAATACAAGCAAAATTACTTTTCATCTCTGTCATAAGTTTTAGTGAATGGAATGAGGCAGTTGCTAAATAAGGACTAGCTTATAGATTTCCCCCCCCTAACATTTATGCCTCACTAGTTGATAGCTAACAGCCTTTCCAGTCTTCCTCATACATGGCAGTTACAGTTAAGAGGCAAAATTAAGATCACTTATGCGTCTTCTTGGGATATCTAATAAAACTGGGTCGGAAAGGGGTTATTAATTTAATATCACAAGGTGGTATTAAACTATCATAGTGCATGTAGATTTCTGATACGTAAGCATTTTTCCTCTGATTTGAGACAGATGTGCAAGCTAGTGAGGGAAACTGAGACCCATAGTGATCTATATCCTTCCTTCTTCCATGCCTCTCTCTAACAAAAATGTGCAGAAAGGATATTTGAAACTGGCTATTTATTTACTGATTCATAAACTGGGAAATCAAGTTGCTTTCTAAACAAAGGAAAGTTTCAGAATAAACATCTATACGAGTTTATACAAGGATACAAAGGATTTGAAGTATGATTTAACTGCTTTCTCACAGGTACAGTAGATGTCAGGTAGGATTAGTTGGTATATAGATACATCGAGATGTACAGCACAATTGCAGCAAGATTGTGCTACATACTGGTCTAAATGTTTGTATTGTGTGTTTTTACTTGGCTGTGCACCGCCCTGAGTCCCCAGGGAGAAGGGCGGTATAAAAATTCGAAATAAAATAAATAAAATAAATAAATACAGGTTTGCAGATAACTTTAATATATAATATGGTTTGTTTTGCTTCAACTTATGCGGGTGATACATAGCCTCTGTAAACCATCTTTAATGGTTTAGACTATATTAACCAATAATCTATGATTTAGTATGTGGTAAAAACCAAGGCACTGATCACTGATGATGAATTGAAATTCTTGCACAACTGGCTACCAAGCTACATCAAAAGTACTTCTGTTCCTGTTTTTTTTTTTAAAAAAAAAACAATTTAACACATATAGTAAAAAACTTTGATTTTTGTTTTGGCTGAATCGATTCTGGAGTAAGCCAAAACAGCAAATTCAGTTTTAATTATATTATAGTTATATTATAGTCCACCAAGCACCATTCCTTTTGAAAAGAAAAGGGTTTATGTTGCAAATTTTAATTGTGCCTGATGGTCAAAGAGGCAACACACGTACCAGGGAACACAAGGAGCGGGAGGCAGGTGAGAACTTCTCGGAATACTCTTCCTGGACTTCCTTCACCAGACGTTCCACTTCTTCACGCTTGATCTTCTTCCTGCGCTGCTGGAATGGAGACTGGCCCTCAATCATCTCATAGAGCAGGCATCCAAAAGCCCACCAATCTGGGCTGAACGTGTACCGTTCATTCTTCACAACTTCAGGAGCTGCAAAAAGAACCATTGGAACCAGATCTTGACACAATCTTTACTTTTGCATTTTCTATTTCCCCTTACTTGGGATTCAGAGATGTAACACAAAAGGCAAGAGTAAGCCATCTCTTTCTGTATCCTATTGTAATTACAGGCTCCAACCTTTCCATACTGTTTGCACAGCATTGTCACAAAACTGTTGAGTCCTTCTCCTCCATCTAAGCAGTACAAGGTAATCAATCTCTTAGGGATATCTACGAAAATATTCAGAAGATGAATGCAAGCCAGTTTGAACTGTTTGAATATTTTCTTCCAACTACAATTGTATTTCTAGTCTGCAACCCTGGATGGTTTGGGACATAGAATGTGCAAAAACTAGTTGACAGCAAATGGAATTCTGCTTGTTTGAGTTACTCTAATTTAATGCATCTGGGTTTGGGCACTGATGTTTCAGGAAGGAATGCTGTTACATTTGTACACAATCCTGAAGCTGAATATTTAAAAATTCTCCACAGTCAGAAATCTGAAAGTTTATTTCTGGGCAACCTGAAAACACCTTCCCAAGGAGCTGCCTCAGCTTCTTCAACAGGTCTGCCTACAGATCTGCAGAAACATTAGGGATTTATTTGTTTTACCAGTACTGTAATATTTCTGTTGGCTCCACAAAACAAACAATACTGGGAGTCCAAAGGTAACCCTGAAGGAGAAATATTTGGATCAAGCAAAGTTATTGTCAAAATAGAAGCAAATGAAGCGACAAATGCATTTCCTTATTCTGCCCTGCAGATCGAGTATATGCGACCACTTTCTACCAGTTATTCAAATTTAAGCCTAGATGCCCTTTAGGATGACATTCACCTGTTTTGCCCCGTTAAGTTCTGATAAAATATTCTGCCCTTGCTCTGATGGGCTTCATGATTTCCAGTTTCTAGTCAACACTCCAGAGTCCTTCTTAGATACTTACCCATGTAGCCAACAGTTCCAACCCGACCTTTTATTGTCTGTCCTTCTGGAACATGAACAGCTAATCCCAGGTCAGAAATACGGATGTGACCTTGTTAGGGAAAAAGGAGTCATGAGAATGCCTTGTTTACAGATTTCCCTCACTTGCTATAAAAGGGCAGTAGCATCAACTTACCCATGGAGGGGATCAATTGCTCTATGACATTTACTCACCATGGTCATCCAGTAGAATATTCTCTGGCTTCAAGTCCCTGGAGAGGAACATGGATTTATAAGAATAACGTCATCAAGAGGTTCATACAATGTATTTATCTATATCTTGGGTAAACGGAATATTGGTCAGTCAGGACTAGTTTCCTTAGATTTCGCCAACACATATTTTCACTTCCTTCGGGAGGAAATGCATCTGCCCAGTTTCTGAACAATAAGTGTTAATTTTACATGAACAGTACTCAAAGTATTTCTGAGGTGATCCCCAGCTGAGTTCCAGTTGTGCCCAGAAGGTAAGTGCATTCTCACCTGTAAACTATCCTCTCTCGGTGGAGATCTGCCAAGCCACAGCAGATTTCAGCCGCGTAGAAAACAGCCCGTGGCTCTTCAAATCCTGCTTCTCCCATGTGGTAGATGTGGAACTTCAGGTCCCCACCATTCATGAGAGTCAGGACCAAGCAGAGAGCATCTTTTGTTTCATAGGCATAGGCCAAACTCACCTACAATAAAATCAGGTCGTTTCAGGACTAAAACAAACCTAAAATAGCACCAGAAAGCACAGCATCCAGATTCAAATATGAAGAGCTGCGCTGACTATTCATTCACCTTTACAAAAACTCTGGATATACAGAGACAGAAAAAGCTCTTGAAACGAGATGTTACTCAAGCAGGCATTAACAGTAGTTAATAGCTAACTGTCTGCTATGTAAAGTTAAGTGGTGCAGAGGAGCTAAAAACAATAGAGGAAACAGCGGGAGTAGTGAAAAGGCCAAATACAATGAGGTCACTGCAATAAGACACTGTTCAATTGGTTTCTATTCAGTGAAACAAAAACAATTGCAGGTAGGTAAGGTTGCTCAGTTATCTCTATGTATCCCCTTTGGGATCTTGAACTGGTTTCAATAAAAGCATCAGTAGAAAGTCCAGCAGATTGCAGGCAAGGCCAATTGTGTATTCTCTCCCATCAAATATGGTCTGATTTAGAATCAGGTGGGAAGGACACGACCCATGCAGATAAGCCTACCTATGTGCCATGAGCCGTGGTGGCGCTGTGGTTAGAATGTAGTACTGCAGGCTACTTCTGCTGACTGCCAGTTGACTGCAATTTGGTAGTTCAAATCTCACCAGGCTCAAGGTTGAGTCAGCTTTCCATCCTTCCAAGGTGGGTAAAATGAGGACTCAGATTGTTGGGAGCAATATGCTGAATCTGTAAACCACTTAGAGAGGACTGTAAAGCACTATAAAGTGGTATATAAGTGCTACTGCTATTGCTATGTAGCCTAAGTTTCAGGTGCTGCACATTGAATGGCAACTAAAGCCATTGAAGAGTTTTGCCATCATTTTGTTAAATACAAGTGCAAAATGGAAGGAAGGAAGGAAGGAAGGAAGGAAGGAAGGAAGGAAGGAAGGAAGGAAGG
>WNWU01021109.1:0-23596 GCA_012654045.1 Ptyas mucosa | reverse complement strand
AGAGACTGGCAGTTTGGCTTTATCTCAGCAAATCAGAAGGCATTCCCTATATTGTCATCTGATTAATAAAGATTATCCTTCTGAACCATGTATTTAAAAAAAAAACCACTTACAATGCTCTTCAGTCAAATGATTAGAGTGTAATCATTCTCAATGACTTCTATGTCATTTGTTCAACATCAAAAACTGTTTGCATTACTTTTCTCTGCCTAGATTTCTTACTGAATTTCCATTTTCTCAAATTACATGAAAAGGTTGTCTCTCTTTTGAGAAAAATTACTCCGAGGACCACTGCATATAATTAGCAGGCTCCTTCCTACACGACACCTTTTATCGGAAATCTTTTAGTTATCAATAGATGGTTTCGGGTTTCAAATCTTGCCTCCATCCTTCCTCCAATTCCTTATGCGTGAAAAACCATTGTACTATGCTTTCAAGTTGAGGTGCTTTTTTTCTTTTTTATTACAAATGGCAAGATCTTCAAATATGCAAACATTCCATTCATCCCATCTCTTTGCAGCTTGGGGGAATGCAGTTCCAGAAAGCTTGAGGAAGCTATCTGTTCTGGTCCTTTTTTTTCTTTTTTGGCATGTTTTTGCCCCAAATTCCTGTCTGTTACCATATTAATCTAACCTTAAAAATAATTTCAAGCATCTTTAAGTGTGTGTAAGTGATCCATTGTGTATTGAACCAAATGAAACCCTTGGTGGACTGCTCACTTCCAATTCACACAAGAATCCAGAAACGCAGAATTGATAATTTCGTTCTGGAATCTGCTAATATCAAATTGCTCAGGCATCCTTTTCTCCAGGAAAACGACGTTAACTGTTTACTTTGGCAGTCATAAAAATAAAGCTAGACAAGATGACCTAGTTGTTTGGTCAGAGTCATCTGTCCACAGATTGTTTCAACATAACTAAGAACCTTGTTGGAAACAGACAGAGCTTTCTTTCTTTCTTTCTTTCTTTCTTTCTTTCTTTCTTTCTTTCTTTCTTTCTTTCTTTCTTTCTTTCTTTCTTTCTTTTCCCTTCCTTCCTTCCTTCCTCTATCTATCTATCTATCTATCTATCTATCTATCTATCTATCTATTTATCTAATTTCCTTCCTTCCTTCCTTCCTTCCTTCCTTCCTTCCTTCCTTCCTTCCTTCCTATAACTCTACCCCCCCCCCAATTAAGAGTTAAATGAGAGCTTCTCTACATTTACAACAAATTATCAGGGGTGGATTCTACTTACCTTTACTACCGGTTCACAATAGGGCCGTGCTGATGACATCAGGGTCGGTGGGCGGAGCCTCCCGCTGGTTTAACTACCGGTTCTATAGAACCGGTTTGGACAACCCACCACTGCTACAGTTAGACTTCACAACTCTCTTCACTCCCCTCTTTGGAGACTTTCCAAAATTGAAGTTTGACATTTTATCTGAAAGTCTGGTAAAGTCTGAAAGCTGGTAAAAAGGAGAATGGCAATCTGATGTGGCATTTCCCATTCTGAGATTGTTAGCTCCCCTCCAGTCTTTGGAGAGAGAAGTCAACATATTCAGTACCACTAGGAATTTTAGAAAGAGACCATGCTCTAAAGTATTTCTCAACAATATTTTTTTCATTTGTGCAATAAATAAAACAATCACAACTAATTCAATAATGAGAAGGATTTGGTACACATGCATTACGCCATTGTAGAAAAATGTTGGCGGTACAGTGGCCTAACAGCATGCACAAACCTCAGCTCATAATATTAACATATAATCTTGTGTTATGAGTTCTTCATCCCTTACGGTACTAAAGAGTATCATAAATATTTGTAGACATCATTCTATATTTGTATTATTAAGCAACTTGTAATACCTAATTTGAAAAAGAAGTGGCAATAATTGATTAATAATTGGGGGGGGGTCATGTATGATGGGACGGAAGAGGCAATACTGGCTACCAAAGTAACATGAAATGTGGCTTACATTTTCATCAGTTTGAAAGTGAAATAAAGATGGAATATTTGGTGCACCTGTAAAAATACATTTGCTCATAACAGTAAGTACAGCATTCTTCATATTGGGTTCACATTTCCTTCAGTTTTCTTCAAGCAAGAAAAATGATGATAACACGGAGTATTTCCTGAGTTTATTTTGATGGATGGCAGCAAAAGTATCTTTTCCTTATTAAAAAAATACAGATTGGTATAATTTAATAGAGGAGTATAATACACAGATGTCCAAGGCTGTTAGAGTTAGGTGCTTATTAATCACAATATTTCATTTATATGTATAAAGATATATGCAGGAGCCAAATTTTTATTAGACCTGCATGCTACAGACCAGTATCGGATATCAAGTGCCTTATTTGAATTATGTCCGTAGATCAAAGTAGCTTTTGATTCATGTGTCTATAAACCTCCCACTCCTTATGCTGCTCTTATTCTTCCTTCTTGCTACTGATCCTGCAGTACAGTATCCAGCAAGAGATTTTCTGGTGTCACTGATGTTCATTCTGAAATCTATTATTTCTTGAGATCCTAACACCATATGAACTATTTGAAGTTAGTTGTGCTTCAGTTTTCAATTCAGGTGAGGTTGTCTTTTCCAGGGTGCGTAGGGATATACAAATACTACATTCCAGAAATGGTCCAGATATGGAAAAATGGATGGATCTAGGACAAAACTTAGTTTGCTTTAATTTAAATTAAACCCCATTAAAATTAAAGCCTTACAGTATACAGGTAGTCCTTGATGTATGACCACAATTGAGTTCAAAATTTACATGGCTAAGCAAGATAGTTGTTAAGTGAATTTTGCCCCATTTTACAACCTTTCTTGCCATTGTTCTTAAATGAATCACTGCAGCTGTTAGGTTAGTAACACCAGGGGTGAAATCCAAATTTTTTCCCTACCGATTCTGTGGGTGTGGCTTGGTAGGTGTGGCAGGGGAAGGATATTGCAAAATCTCCATTCCCATCCCACTCCAGGGGGAAGGATATTGCAAAATCCTTCCTGATTTTGAGAGCCTGAGTGGCGTAGGAGGCTAATGCCCCCTACTAAGGCAGCATTTAACATCCAGCTGCCTGCAATTACTGCAAATTCAATTCTCACCAAGCTCAAGATCGACTCAGCATTCCATCCTTTCTAAGGTGAGTAAAATGAGGACCCAGTTGTGGGGGCAATAAGCTGACTTTGTATAAAAATATACAAAAGTATGAAGGCTATTGCTTAACGCATTGTAAGCCGCCCTGAGTCTCCGGAGAAGAGCAGCATATAAATAAATTTTTTTTAAAAAATCTCCATTCCCACCCCACTCTAGGGGAAGGATACTGCAAAATCTCCATTCCCACCCCACTCTGGGGCCAGCCAGAGATGGTATTTGCTGGTTCTCCAAACTGCTCAAAATTTCTGCTACTGGTTCTCCAGAACCTGTTAGAACCTCCTGGATTTCACCCCTGAATAACACGCTTGTTAAGGGAATCTGGCTTCCTCATTGACTTTGCTTGTCAGAAGATTGCAAAAGCTGATCACATGACCCTGGGACACTGCAACCATCATAAATACGAGTCAACTGTCAAGCGTCTGAATTTTGATCATGTGGCCAAGTCAAATTCTCCATCAGTCAATTGGAAAAGGTGGCTTTACTTTGAACAGCTGCTTCCATCCTGTGACGATATCTGTAACATCATCAAACATCCATATCTGTCTAATCCAGGTGTTTGGAAAGGAGTCAATAGGTAGACAAAAATGCCCAGCCCAGTCTGAACATCTGGATGACTTGTACAATGACAATCATTGTCAATTATCATCTTCATCACCATCATCAATATAATTCCAGGACAGGAACTGAAGAGGGAAATATATGACTTTGCCAAGGGAGGGGGAGCGAGACAGAATGAGAGGCAGAGCACTAGAATACAAGGCCTCTGAATGTGTCTTTTTTTCTTTCCTTCAGAAAGTTCAGGGCTTGTAAGTTCTTAATCAAGATTGTCAGACATTTCCTGCTCCTTTACAGCCACCATTGGCCGGCATAGGTAACTCCCTCCTAGCTGCCGAGGGGCAGACCCAGCAGGCTGTGTGATCTGCTGCCCACTGAGCCACCTGCAACTTGTTTTGCTACAGCTGTCGTAGATCTTATGCAAAAAAAAGAAAAAAAGTGGGCTAAAAAAGAGCTGGCTTCTGGCCAGGGACACTGTTAGGGGATTGTAGCTTAATGCTTTGGGTTGACCTCCTCCGGAGAGCCATCATTCATTCAGTGCAATGTCATTAGAAGCCACTGAAATTAGAAACAGAAGAAGACACTGCAGTTTTTGTAACCGGGTGATCACCAAGAAGTTCTGTCGTGAACCCCATGTGTTGTTGGAGACTCAAAGAGATAAACATATGATTTTGCTCCTTCTATTATGGGGCGTGCATGGAGCCCCAGGATTGTCAATCCTGATTGACTGTCAATTGATGGCCAAGAGGCATTGACAATGGTAATCTATACCATTTTTTAAAAAAAATAATTTTTATTAAAGTATTTTTTAAAACAAAAAAAGAAATTTTTACAATTTTCTTATTTTCAACATTTTCGCATCAGTAAACATTTCTTACATATCCATTTTCCTCCCTTACTTCAATTTACCATTTATACATATGATTCTAATATTGATTTATATACATAAAGATAACAATGTACTCAATTTCAATCATACATTCTATGTCCGTTCCATTTCCACTTGTTTGTTACTACATTTCAACTCCTATATCTTCCTCATTTACTTTTTCCTTGCCCTTTAGATGTTCTATCCCCGTCCTCCACATGCACAAACCCACACAGACAGTCGAGGGTTAAATAATTGGCACACACAAACGGTCCGTTATCAGAGGCTTGGCAGCTCTACGGGAACCGGCTGCCAAGTTCTTTACTATAACAAGAAGGGGGGTGTTCCTCCACCAGATAAGAAATGCAATACACACCGGCTGGGAAAAAACAGTCCAATTCACAATCCTTCAGCAGACTGAGGCTTTGTACCAAAGGAGCTTGCAAGAATTAACTTTGTCCGTCACAGAATCTAAATGGCCACTCCCCTCCTTTATATAGCCTGTGGGGTGTGGTCCAGTGACTCAGCTTAATCCCTGGCATGCCTCCTCCTCTGCTGTGATCGTTTAGCACGCCGACGCTGACGTGGATCCAGCCACAACTTGTCTCCCTCATCACTCTCCGACCTATCGAAGACACCTGGCTCCTGGCCAATCTCCTCTCCTTCGGCCGACACCTGAGGAATTGTCAGAGAGGAGGGGCGGGGAGAGGGAGGCCTGGCCGGCTCCTCTCCTTCATGTTCGGAGCCTTCTTCCTCTGATACGATGGGCTCGGGGGTCGGAGCCACAACATTATACCTCTCCTCTAACCATTCATACCATTATAATCTATACCATTTTTTAATGATTCAACTTGTCGAAAATAAAAATATTTTAAGGAATAGTGATGTTTATTTAAAGAATCATCTATCTGGTGGGGAATATTTTCAGTTCCTGGGGAATATTATCAATTCCTAATCTACTCTACCAGTCGTGAATAAGTATCCCTGATTTTTTTATTTAAACCAAGCCTGTTTCTACTCCTCAAGTTTGAGTAGAATATTGGAAAACTGCTTCTGAATTAGATTCTACAATGGCAGCCCCATATAAAATACCTGGCAGTTATCCAATTGGGAGAAAACAGGTAGTCAGAACATCCTTTTTAAAGAATGAGGGGAAAAAGCTGAGTGAATCAGTTACGTAAACCTTCAAGACACATCAGTCTCTTGTGGCTTCTAGAAGTGAAGGGCATTTGGTCTCTGGATTCAAAACTTGTGCATTAATTAAAACACCCTTCCCCAAGGTGGTGCCTTCTGGCTAACTTGGTTCTACCAATTCCAGAATTTCCAAAACTATACTGGGAGTAGAACCGGGAAGTTGTGATTCCAGCAGAACTGGAAGGTTATAGCTTTGTAAAAAGGTTTGAATTAAAGGACTAAGAGGATTGAAAACACTGCCTTGTTTTCCCCCTTGGTACAATATTAAAAGCAGGCTCAGCAAGTTTCGGGAAACTACACATTTAACATTTCATTTCTCGATGGATGCTGAGTATCTTCATTAAAATGATAAGTCTCTCTAAAACCGATGGCTGACATATGACCTTTGAATACTATGTGGCCCTGCTTAGCCTGCACGAAAAGATTAAATGTCAGGACATTTGATTCCAAAGATTTGATATTTATGAAGGTCAGCAAACGTTTGAGTAATGTAAGACAGTCTGCAATTTAAAGTAAGATTTGTGTTCATAGAATATATATATATATATTTAAAAAAAAATCTTGCACATGTACAAATACACAGTTGCAACGAATTTATTTGATTTAAGGCATGTAGACTCTCAATCCACGTAATGTTAAAAACCCAACATTGTCTTTTCTTTTAAAGCTAAAACATTAAATCTTGCCAGCATTCACAAGGAAGGCATTAAAAAGGGAATGTGTGAATATATTTTAGGAGGTGTTGTAACTGCCTGAGAATGAGACAAATACATATCTTGGCGTTGTATTCCAAATATGTTTGATTGCCTTCCCCAGGAGAGGAACTTGTGGTGCTCTGATGAGGTTGTACCATTCGAAGGGTGTTCATCCCAAAGTGCAGAGCTAAATATCTATGGAGATTCTCAGTCACTCAGATCATGGTTGTCCCAAATGGTATGGGGGTATGAATAGATTTCCAGAAAAATTGCAGAGTAGAGGAACCATTTGCACTTCAGTTTGAGATGCAGACAAGCACAGACTCATCCTCAACAACTTGTGCCTGTGTTCAACAGTGAAGGGACACAGGGCAGAAAACATCCTGCAGAAAGCACAGCCCCACAACACAGTCCTTTCAGCAGTTCCAAGAAGGCTCCACACCCATTTGCACTACTCAGGTGATCCTGAAGACACAGATAAACTTTCAAGTGTCCTCAACAACTCTCTTTTGTTGTTAGTTGCGAAGTCATGTCCGACCCATCGTGACCCCATGGACAACATTCCTCCAGGCCTTCCTGTTCTCTACCATCCTCTGGAGTCCATTTAAGCTCATGCTTACTGCTTCAATGACTCCATCCAGCCACCTCGTTCTCTGTCGTCCCTTTCTTCTTTTGCCCTCAATCTTTCCCAGCATTAGGCTCTTCTCCAGTGAGTCCTTCCTTCTCATTGGGTGGCCAAGGTATTTGAGTTTCATCTTCAGGATCTGGCCTTCTAAAGAGCAATCAGGATTGATCACTTCTAGGACTGACATGTTTGATCGCCTCGCAGTCCAGGAGTTTTCTCCAGCACCATAGTTCAAAGGCTTCAATCCTTTGGCGCTCAGTCTTTCTTATGGTCCAACTTTCACAGCCATACATTCTAAAAGGATGCAAATGACCAGCTGTCTGCAAGGAATATAAATCCTTCCATTCCCCACCATCCAGTCAGAGCTGAAGAAGCTTCTTGGATGAGAAGCAAAACAACTTCAAAGAAAAAAACAAGGGAATCCAGTTGCCTCCTGAAAAAGCACCTTTGGGACAGTCATGACCTGGAATGATTGAGTATCTCCATAGATACTCTGATGAGATTGATAGTTATCTTGGTGGTAGTGTACTGTGTACTGTATTCACCCATGCCAGACAGCTCTTAGCCAAAGAACCAAACCAAGGGTATTCACCAACCCATTTAATATGGTGCAAAAACAGAAAAATAATACTATACTGGATCAGTCGTTGCTGAGGTCAACAAGGATCACATCTGATGTTGGAGTATGCAGGCATCTGTTGACAAGTGGGCAATGGGACTCGGGAGCTATGTCAGGGCAACTAGGGCCTAATCCTGTATGATTATTGGAAGAATCACCACCAAAAGTTATACTGTGTTGGAAAATTGCACCATTATGTCCTGCTGTTATAAATTGGAATCAACAAAGTTGGGCTACTTAAAGTGAATATTTGAACACTGGAAAAGAATTTATGGAAACTGAAATACCTCTCAACCACAATTAGCAGACCAAAGGAGATTCATTACTAGAAATAAAATACTCTAAAATGCAGAACTCAAAGAAATTCAGAAAATGAAAGACCCTAAGCCAGTGGTGGGCAATTAATTTTCCCAAGGGCCACATGAGAAAATGGGACTGTTATGGAGGGCTGCTGATGTCCTGCCCAATGCCACTGTGGGTTTCAGCAGGTTCTGACCAGTTCTGGAGAACCGGTAGTGGAAATTTTGGGTAGTTCGGAGAACCGGTAAACACCACCTCTGACTGGCCCCGCCTCTATCTATTCTCTGCCTCCCAAGGCCCAGCTGATTGGGAGGAAATGGGGATTTTGCATTAACTTTCCCCTGTCACGCCCACCAAGCCACGCCCATCAAGCCACACTCCCAGAACCGGTTGTAAAAATTTTTGAAACCCACCACTTCCCTGCTCCCTGATACCACTGTCCTGCCTCAAACAACTGTCGCTGCCCCACGTCCTGCCGCCACCACAAACTGGACTGGGATTGTGCGCAGGCTGGATGTGGCCTGCAGACAGTAAAATGCCCAGGCCTGCCCTAAACAATAGTAGAAGGGACTCTACTATGACAATTCACTATGCATAACATTCCCATATTGACATTGTTAGACTGCACCTGCCCTACAGAAATGGAGGCAAAGGTTTACTTCAAGTCAAACGAACTTTCAAGAAGAAAAATGTGCATTGGCTGATTACATGAAAGACATTCAAAAACAGGCATTGTTGCAAGTTAAAAATTGGAATTTACTGTGCAAGAAACAAACCATGAATATTGAAATAATATAATAAAAACAAGGAAGGAAAGGAAAAGCATTACATGGTCAATTTCTACAAAAGATTGAGGGGAAAGTATGCAAAGATCAAAGCTGGCAATGGCTTACAACTGAACATTTAAAAAAAGAAACTTGAAGGCTTGATTTTGACTGCACAAGAGAAACCTGTTTGAATTAATACAATCAAGGTGAGAATTGAAAAAAAAACCCAATCAAATGATTCAATGTACAAATTGTGCAAAGAAGCAGAAGAATCAGTAGATCATATACTCAGATGGTACAAGAAGATTACACAAACTGTTTATAAAAAATTACATAAAACAGTCCAACAACACGATTCACTGGAACATCTGTACAAATTATCATGTACAGTAATGAAAAACTGGTGGGAACATAGAGTTGAGAACATAGTTGAAACTGAGCAGGTGGAAATATTTATTAATAGTTATTTTTTTTCCTCCCTAATTTTTCCATTATAAACGGGGTGAATAATCAAATTACGAAATTTCATTCAAATATTTTTGAACAAAGTTACAGCTCTAACCCCTCCTCCATTCATCCATCCTTCTCTTGGTATGTTGCTCCCTTTCCTCTGTGATTTTGAAGCAACAGCATTCCCTAATAGCTGAGCCAAAATTTATCAGATGGAGTCTTGTTTTTCATCCTTGTCTGGATGTTGAAAAAAATTTACATGTTGTCATCATCCTTCCTGGAATTTCATTGTCCAAAGAGAACATGTCAACGGCTTAGAGTCCATTTTTTACAGGTAGCTGGCTGAGACGTGCACTAAGAAAACATTGAGAGTGTTGTAGAATTTAATGTTAGGAGCCCTTGTTTAGTAGATGGAAGTTGCAAAGCCACTGCTTGAGATAAATGTCAAACATGAATGCTTTTCCTTGTATTTTCCATCCAATATTTCCCCCTCCGCTAGATCTGTTGTCTTCTTTTCCATCAACATTTTTTCAAGAGAACAGTATGTGTTTATATTGAATCCAAGAATTCCTTGGAGCAGTCGTGTGACATCTCTAAGCAGACTGATATGAAAGGTGCTGGAGGAGGGGAGGAGAAAAAGTGATGTGAAGAACAATGCTAGTATTACAATACATGTAGTCCTCGATTTAAAACAGTTCATTTAGAGTTACAATAGCATTGAAAAAGGGACTTATGACCGTTTTTCACAGTTATGACCTTTGCAGCATCCCCATGACCATGTGATCAGAATTCAGATGCTCAGCAACTGGTTTATATTTATGACTGTTGCAGTGTCCCAAGGTCATGTGATCGCCTTTTGCAACCTTCTGACGAGCAACGTCAATGAGGAAACCAGATTCACTTAACAATTGGGTTACTAACTTATCAACTACATTGATTCACTTAACAGCTGTGGCAAGAAAGGTCGTAAAATAGGACAAACGTCACTTAACAAATGTCTCACTTAACAATAGAAATGTTGAGCTCAATTGTTGCTGTAAGTTGAGGACTACCTGTATAATCCGATTTGCTAAAATGCCAAGATGGAAAGGTTTGGTTTTGAAACTAGCATAGAAAGCGAATAAGCAAAACTCCTTAGGTAAAATGCTGCAGCAACTTGAGATATACTGAACCGATTATCTGGTAAGCATTCATTGATACAGAATCAATGGAAACAGTCTACTGCTACAGTACAAAGCAATAACAGGGTTGGTGTAAATCATTTTGCCATGATGATGTCACCGACTCCATTTGGTCCCTTCTCTGAATGTGCCCATGGTTTCACTTTGTCTTTGTTTCCTACCAGTATATAAATCTCTTTCTATGTGTCTCTCTGTGTTGTGGCCCGTATACGGCCTGTGCAGCTAGTAGCTGATTCTGACAGCGAGAAGGCTGGTGTGGTGCTGTGCCAGCAACCTGTGCAGCTGGCACTCAAGTTGGACAGTGAGGAGGCTGGAGAGGATGTGGTGCCAGAGGCAGGGATTCAGCCAGGACCTTTAGAACCTCCAGAAACTCCCTTAAGTGAAGAGGATGAAGAGGAGGAGCCTCTTCTCAATGCACGAGTGCGCAGAGCTGCCAAAAGGCAAGAGTGGCTCCTCAGGAGGAGGTCTCCTTGAGAGTAAGGCTTGGGGCTAATTGGCCACTTCCTTAGCCTATTTAAGGAGGAACACCAACTGAAGCAATTTGCAGGGATCAACTTTGTTCACATACCTTCCTGTCTTGTCTTGCTTATCTTATCAGCTTCCTGCAAATTGCTTCTGGGCATTCTGCCAACCACACTAAGCTTTCAATTATGATTCTTTGAATTCTTGGCAGCTGTTAATGCAGTTAATTAACAGCCGTTGTTGTAAAAGACTGATTTATTTAGTAAACCAAGGTTTGAATGGACTTTGTGTGTGCATAGCTGGGGCAGAACACTCTGTCTCTCTTTCTCTCTCTTTTACAACGGCACTGACTTAAGACCGTTTTTCATACTTACGACCATTGCAGCATCCCCATGGTCACATAATCAAAATTCACGGCTTGGCAACTGACTCTAATTTTTGATGGTTGCAGTGTCCCTGGGTCATGTCACCACCTTTTGCAAACTTCTGACAAAGTCAACGGGGAAGCCAGATTCACTTTACAGCCATGTTACTAATTTAACAACTGCAGTGATTCACCTGACAATGGTGGCAAGAAAGGTCGTAAAATGGAGCAAATCTCACTTAACAAATGTCTCACTTAGCAACCCAAAATATGGGCTCAGTTGTGGTCAGAAGTTGAGGATTACCTGTAACATACAATAGCTTGGTCTAAGTCAGAGGTCTTCAAACTTGGCAGCTTTAAGACTTGTGGACTTCAACTCCCAGAATTCTGAGAGTTCAAGTCCACAAGTCTTAAAGCTGCCAAGTTTGAAGACCTCTGGTCTAAATGGTTTAATAGCCTTCAAAGACAGCCTTGTACAGTATATGACACTTTAAAATAAACTATCATAGAGAAAAGGTTCGGAACTTTTGGATCCAGGACAAATGTAGTTGTCTAACTAATTTCATGAAGACCTTCTAATCACTTTAAACTTGACTTTAGTGAATTTTGGCTTCAACAGTTTTGGTTCTGGTCATATCTATGTCTTGTATATTTACCTTGTCAGATTTTAACTGACAAAATAAAGGCTTCCTATCTTGGTACTCCAAAGCATGGATTAGCATAGCAAAATTGGCAGTAACTACTCGGTTGTGTATTGCCACAAACCATCCTAGACCCAAGGCAATTAGAAGATTAGTCAGCAATCAGTTGCTGGATCAGAGGATAGACGCTGTCTGAACAGAATAAGCAAATATATTACCAGGATGATATCAGTAAAGGAGGGGTTGCAGAAGTGCTGTATACATTCCCTGATTAGCATTCCAATGTATTCCATGAATTGTTTTCAAAATGCATATTTTGAATGCCCATGAGTGCATTCCAAAAAGCCAAGTACCAAGGGAAAAATGGCTTTTCTCTTTTTTAATCCCCACCCCACCCTGGAAACAGGGCACAGGAAATATGAGTGCCTTCTGTCTTGGGTATCAGCGATACTGGTCATAGACTTATTCCTGGTGGTGATGAGCTTACTATTGTTTTATTAGTAAGCACTTTCCTGGAGTTCTACCAGCTGCCTTTGTATGCATGCAAGCATAATTTAAGTACATTTTTCTAAAGAGATCAAATGAAACATTAAAACGGGGTTGGGGAACACCCCTCCTGTTCACTTCTGTTTTAAAAACTTGTAGCAAGCACACAAGACTTTCCCTGGAGTTGGCTTTAAAAAAAACCAGCTGAAAAGATCTCTAACCTCTGTAGTCATGCTATGATGTGTGGGAGATACAGGGGAGGTAAGACTTTTCCTGCAAGAACCATCTGCAATCTTTCAAGCAAAGGTAGAGAGCTATTCTTTTGGTAGATATGTGCTCTTCCCCCTGCCCCCCTCCATTTTGAGTGAGCTTTGTGCTTTTTTCAGAACAATTGCTTTGGCTTTCTTGAGTCAAGGAGATCTTCTTCTCTTCAAGTCTCCATGAAAATCACACATCCCATACCGTTCCAGTTCTTTTGCCTAGTTCCCAGTTCATTTCAACAGGTCTTGGACGGGAGCACCTGCTTGTACCCAGGGGTGAAATCCAGCAGCTTCTGACAGGTTCTGGAGAACCGGTAGCGGAAATATTGAGCAGTTCGGAGAACCAGCAGCGGAAATTTTGAGCAGTTTGGAGAACCAGCAAATACCACCTCTGGCTGGCCCCAAAGTGGGGTGGGAATGGAGATTTTGCAATATTCTTCCCCCAGGAGTGGGGAGGGAATGGGGATTTTGCAGTACCCTTCCCCTGCCATGCCCGCCATGCCCGTCATGCCACGCCGTGCCCATCACACCACACCATGCCCACCAAGCCACGCCCACAGAACCGGTAGTAAAAAAAATTAGATTTCACCACTGCTTGTACCTGATAACCTTTAAGGGTTCAAGAACAAATAATTGCCACTGGATGCAAATGCATCAAATACGAAGTGGTTAATATATATTTCCACCATTTTTTATTTTTTTTTGGTCGGGCAACAATTGTATAACTGAAAGAAATCCAGCAGATAAAAAGAACTTTTTAAAAAAAACTATCAGCACGGTAACTTGAGTTCAAAAAGTGCACATGCCAAAAGTGCATAACTTAGTCATGGCCAGCATACTTTTGCAAGTGTTTCATGGTATTACTGACAGGAAGATTGCTTTGGTCCAAGACAGATGTAAAATACTTCATTTAACAAATATTTACTCCACAATTATCTGTAAACCTAGAATGTACAACTTGACATAGTCAAATATCTTAATAACCTATTTAAGAAATATTCCTGCCTAATGGTTCGAAAGTATGCTTTGAGGGAGCTTGAACATTCACAATAGACCATCGTGCTTCACACCACCAGAATGGTTATTTGAATTTATGCATTTATTTTTTATTTTTTTTACTTTCTGCACACCCCTGCTTGGGTGTGTTCTGGTAGAGTACAATGATGGTTGCTCAGTCATGTGCGACTCCACAAAAGTACCAGGAATTAGTTTCAGTTACAATACATAAAACTGATTTACATTTTAATCTTTTTAATCAAGGCACCGCTGGAATTTAGTGAAATAATTCTTACACATTATGTAACATAACTCAGAATTTACATACTTTTAAAGAAGAAAGCAAACATTTAAAGAGGAACTTAATTCTAAAAAGAAACTTAACATGCAATAATCATTTGTGGATATGTGAGTCTTCAAATATTTAATACAAGCATGCTCTTTCTGATTTGGGCAAATTAATCCTATGTATATTCATGAAAGTACACGTTGCTGCGGTCAATGATTTGCCAAATAAGATGGTGCCCTCTATGTGGTCTTTAAAGATCTGACACTGGCCTTTGATTCTATCCCATTAACCACTAAAGCATAGACCAGGGGTGAAATCCAGCAGGTTCTGACAGGTTCTGGAGAACCGGTAGCGGAAATTTTGAGCAGTTCGGAGAACCGGCAAATACTGGCCCCAGAGTCGGGTGGGAATGGAGATTTTGCAATATCCTTCCCCTGGAGTGGGGTGGGAATGGAGATTTTGCAGTATCCTTCCCCTGCAACGCCCACCAAGCCACGCCCACCAAGCCACGCCCACAGAACCGGTAGTAAAAAACTGTGGATTTCACCTCTTGGGGGAAGGGTTTTCATTTTCTAGGCTGCTGAGCTTGTCCCAACTTGGCCATTCATAAAAGAAGAGCCTTTGACCACATTTGTAATGAAAGGAATATTTTTAATAAGCCAAGTGGTTACAAAGCAGAGAAAACTAGATCTGAGGTTTGCACACAAAAGCTGCCTACTTACTTTCCCCTTTCCCAGGTTAAATATCTATGGAGATTCTCAGTCATCCAGGTCATGGGTGTTCCAAAGGTGTTTTTTCAAGAGGCAACTGGACTTTCTTGACCAGCTGTCTGCAAGGAATATCAATCCTTCCATTCCCCACCATTCAGTCAGAGCTGAAGAAGCTTCTTGGGTGAAAAGCGAAATGTCTTCAAAGCAAACCCAGAAAGTCCAGTTGCCCCTTGAAAGAGTACCTTTGAGACCTTTCCCAGGTACTTTCCCCCCATTATCTAGTGTCCAATTCAATTCAAACGTATTGTTTTGGTAACCATTCTGGTGTTTGGAGCCTTTGTCGATGATTCACATTCCATTCTGAAGCCTATGGTGTTGGGGTCAGTCAGCTGATGTCTCTGCCCAGCACTCAAAATGGTTTCTGTTTCTTGCCTTTCCATCTCCCAATTTGGCAGTTCCCTCCCCTCACGATTCATGGCAGGCTGGCATCAGTGAAGCAGTGATGCTACGAAGCAGGATAGCAGCCCCATAGGCCAATAGTGCTGGAACACTACAGCAAAACTACTCAAATTGAAGGTAATATCCTTGGTGATCTAACCGAACCTATTTTTCTTTACTAGCAAAGGCATTAAACAAGAGTGTATCCTCACTTCACAATTATTCAACTTTTCATGAACAATATTGTTGACATGTTTGCTAAACCAGAATTCCGCCCTTCTTCCCACCAGCCCATCTCTAGTCTCCTTTATGCTGAGGGTGTAGCCATGCTGTCTCCAACACAAGAAGGCCTCCAAAGATGCCTTAAGCTTATCATTTCGCTATTCTACAAAACATTTCAAAATAAATCATACTAAAACAGAAGTATTGGTATTCTTTAAGGCCACAATTGCAGCAGGTGGCCAATCAAATGGCCAACTCAGCAAGCAGATAAAATCCTTTAAATAAGTAGATGTGTATGTACTCTTAACCTGCTACCTGCTGGTCTATTCAAACAAAAGATTTGAAAGTAAAATCCCCAAAAGCATTCCTTGTAATCATTACATTTGCAGGTCAGTTTGATAACAATTATGTCCCAGATGAAAACCATATGATTATTAATAATATGGAAAGATCTACCGTCTGTAAAACACATGTGCATTTATAGCCTACAGTCAAGGGAAGAAAAGGGAGAACAGAACGCCTGTGCATAGCTTGAAATAAGCCAGGTTTTTCCGTACAGTATGTCTGATACAGTAACATTAAAGGAGAAATTGAGGCAATAAATGAATGTTTAACATTAAAAAAGGAGCAAGGCGGGGAAAGTCAACAAAACATGGACCTTCTTAATAATGTCTCCACTCTGACCTGGAAAGGAGGAATGCTTAAAAATGAAGTGGTTAGCAATATTGCAAGCCAATACCCAACTGTTTTCCCACAGGCATGCAGCAGGATATTCCCCCACCCCGGGTTTTATTTCTGTCCAGTGATTGACTAGATCTAGTCTAAATTCAGCATTCATATGGGAGGCATATACATGGTCCAGTTGTTGCCCTAATAGGTAGCATCTCTGTTCAGGTCAAAGTAAATAGTCTCCTCCTGGGAGCAAAAGAGATGTTAAATGAATAACTAATCCTGGAAGGAGGAGAGATTTTCCTATAAAAGGAGAGGACAATTTGGATTGCATCATTTTTGAAAAATCTAGATCCCAAATCCTCTGCTTTAGTTTAGCCAGGGTTTTATCTAGTCCCAAAGCAAAGACTGTTTTGACAAGGCAGTGTGCCAGATCATCTCTGATTTATCTTCTCAGGGTAGAAGAGAACCCATCTAGCAATGTGAGATGGACTAAGGAAGTGCCCCCACACAATAGACTTGCTTCAAACAGGATCTAAGATGACAAAATCTTAATTGGGCCCCAAAGAAAACACAGCCTAATTCAAAATCAGGGTAGAATGTTGGGGAATGTTGAATAAGAAACTCATAATAGGCTTTTCAAGAATTTTGACTGAATTGCCTTTAAACTAGTCCTTATAAATACAGTACATAGCTGAGCACCATATACATAGGATGAAACCCAGAACATTTGACTTTAAACAATTATGGGACATTTGTTGTTGTTGTTGTTGTTAGTTGCGAAGTCGTGTCTGACCCATCGCGATCCCATGGACAATGTTCCTCCAGGCCTTCCTGTCCTCTACCATCCTCTGGAGTCCATTCAAGCTCACGCCGACTGCTTCAGTGACTCCATCCATTATGGGACATAATTGTTATCAAATTGACCTGCAAATGTAATGATTACAAGGGATGCTTTTGGGGATTTTACTATAAAATCTTTTGTTTGAATAGACCAGCAGGTAGATGGTTCAGAGAAGACACCTAGTTGTTTAAATAATTTTATCTGCTTGATGACTTGGCCATGGATCAACCAACCATCTGCTGTAATTGTGGCCTTAAAGAATACCAATACTTCTCTTTTAGAATGATTTATTTTGAAATGTTATATAGAAAGGCCATCTTTTAAAGGATGCATGCTCTTTTTTTCTATCCAATAAAGTATAGGGATGTAAAGATGTATGCTGAAGCACATCGATCTCTTGGTGTTCTCTATGGCTGGTCATGATATTGAAAAATAATCATGTGCAATCCAGAACGTTGCATTTGCAATATGTTTTTATTAGTGCAGACAGTGCTTGTCATACTACAACATATTCATAGTATGTATATGACATAGGAACAGTAACATCACATCAAGCAAATATATAAGATCAAAGAATAATCTGCTACCTATTGATTATTGATTCCAGACTGATATCAGATACTTTCATTGTTGAACTTCAGGTACCAGTTTCAAATTATTTTTGATAAAAGCAGAGGAGCAGACTGTGTAATGCTCAGCTGAAGAGTCAAAATCCATCATTCTGCCTTTTCCTACCTTTGCTGAAGGTTCCTTCCTGACTCTATTAAATGTCTTTTGAGGTTCCAGCATTCAATACACAAACGATCATGATTATAACTAATAAAATTGTGATCTGTTTTCTTCACTTTCATAGCATGTTTTTTCAGCAATAGGTAGAGACACCCCTTCGTGTACCTTCGTATACTGTATTAAATTACAGGTAGTCCTCGACTTACAACAGTTCATTTAGTAACCGTTTAAAGTTACAACGGCACTGAAAAAAGTGACATGGCCGTTTTTCGCAGTTACATCCTTTGCAGCATCCCCATGATAAAAATTTAGACACTAGGCAACTGACCCATATTTATGATGGTTGCAGAGTCCCAGATGAGGTGATCACCTTTTGCACCCTTCTGACAAGCAAAGTCAATGGGGAAGCCAGATTCATTTAACAAGCGGTGTTACTAACTGAACAACTGCAGCAGTGGTGAAATCCAAATTTTTTTACTACCAGTTCTGTGGGCATGGCTTGGTGGGTGTGGCGTTGCTTGGTGGACATGGCAGGGGAAGGATACTGCAAAATCTCCATTCCCACCCCACTCTTGGGGGAAGGATATTGCAAAATCTGCATTCCCACCCCACTCTTGGGGCCAGCCAGAGGTGGTATTTGCCGGTTTTTTGTTTTTTTTAAATTTGATTTATATGCCGCCCTTCTCCGGAGACTCAGGGCGGCTTACAATGTGTTAAGCAATAGCATTCATACTTTTGTATTTTTATACAAAGTCAGCTTATTGCCCTCATAATCTGGGTCCTCATTTTACCTACCTTAGAAAGGATGGAAGGCTGAGTCAACCTTGAGCCTGGTGGGATTTGAACTTGCAGTAATTGCAGGCAGCAGATGTAAGTGGATGTTAATCACTGCCTTAGTCTACTGAGCCACCCAGGTTCTCCGAACTGCTCAAAATTTCCACTACCGGTTCTCCAGAACCTGTCAGAACTTGCTGGATTTCACCCCTGAACTGCAATGATTCACTTAACAACCGTGGCAAGAAAGGTCATAAAATGAGACAAAATTAACTTAATGATTGTCTTGTTTAACAACAGAAATTTTGGGCTCAATGGTGATTGTAAGTCGAGGATTACCTGTATAGGAATTTTTGAAGGTTAAAATTAGGAAGTATTATGGACACTCAAAACTTAGTGTAGCATAGTTTAGTCAACTACCATGCAATCTTATCCACAGCCATAGAATGGTTCTTGTGTAGAAGGCTCAGGAACACAATACCCAAGAAGTTAATTTGCAAGCATGGCAAATTAGAATGATCTAAGATTACAAATTCCTAATGAAAGCATACAGTCATAGGACAAATCTGACTTCATCAAATTACAAGTACAGTATGTCCACCGTGCCACTATTGAAGAAAACTAGAGAACTGTATTATTTACAATCATTTTGGCCAATTTTTCTGTAGGCGTTGACAGCCCACTTAGCAAGGTCAAACATCAATATCGTCATCGTCATTTTTCTTCCTCTTTTTTTGTCTTCTCTTCCTTCTCTTTCTCCTAACTCAGTTTGTGCTTAGGATAGTTGCTGGTACAAGCAAACAAACAACAGAAGGAGCGCTAGGGCTTCTTATTTGCACAAATAAGAAAAATCAGAAGCAGGAACAGAATGCACAACAAATCACCGTAGGCCACCATTTAAAAATACTCACTGAAATTTAACATCAGCAAGACGAGCAGTTCTAAAAATTTCTGGAGGGCAGTCTGCAAATATTTCTACAGACCAATGAATGAATTCACAGAATGCACGTAGATAACAAGGCTTAGCAAACTAGTCAAAATTGTACTAGACATCTCTAGATGTCACCAAACTTAGGGCCATTAGCAACACTTGCATGTGAATGGGTTAATACAGGCATACAAGTATCTTTGTGTTTACCTGCCTGCCGGTAAATAAAGTGCAGTACAACAAGGGTAAAACAGTTCCATCTGCCTATTTTTTTTCTCTATTTTGAACAGTAATGTACCAGACAAGGTGATTGAAAGTCAGCTGCAAGCACTCTTCTATCTAGCTAAATGCTTAATTGCTTATTTTCTTTCAATTGTTCCACTTCCATTGCACGCCATCTAGTTTAGATCAATAACTGCAGGAAGATAGCTGAACTTTTTAATGCTTTTTAATGACTTGTTTGGAAATGGTTGCAAATAGACAGCCTAATTACAAGCCATAAAAGAACAGCTGAGTTAGCGTGCTTGGAATGGTCTAAATGCTCAAAATGACACTTCCGAAAACAGCCAAGTTTTGTTTCACCCTGAGAGCAAAATAGCATACTTTGTTAAAATCTCAAAAGCGTTTGTTTCATGCTCAGAAAGACACAGAACAGGAAGTCAGACCAACTTATCAGCACACAGAATTTACACCTCCACACAAGGCGCAGTTGGGATTTGGGAGGTGTGGGGGTCGACTTTCTGCAGCCATATGCAACCTACACTTACCCATCAACCCAAGGGTGAAATCCAGCAGGTTCTGACAGGTTCTGGAGAACCAGTAATGGAAATTTTGAGTAGTTCGGAGAACCGGCAAATACCACCTCTGGCTGGCCCCAGAGTGGAGTGGGAATGGGAATTTTGCAGTATCCTTCCCCTGCCATGCTCACGAAGCCATGCCCACCATGCCACACCATACCCACCAAGCCACACTCACAGAACCAGTAGTAAAAAAAATTGGATTTCACCACTGCATCAACCCCTTCATAGTGTAGGTATATGTGGCAACCCCTACGTGTAGTTGCAGCAACTCTAAATCTAGCTGCCGTTTCCACTGAAGTCCTAACCTGGCCTGACTCTGTTTAGATTAGCTTAATTTATCTTACCGAGGATTGGCCAACTACTACAGACAAGGTTCAGAGACAATTGCTTACCATTATTAGTTTACTCACTGAGTAGCCTTTGAGAGGATGCCAGGTCTATGTGAGCATAATATTATGCTGAGAGCATAATATTTTCTCCTAGTCTTACATAATAGAAAGTCCATGGTAAAAATGAGACCGGTGCAAGATAAGTCAACTGATTTTTATTAATAAAGTATGCTAGAACATCCTGAAATAATAATAACGACTTGCAAATAATTCTGCCTTTGCCATAAGGAAAGTGCAGCACTGTTCAATAAGATACAGTATTGTCCCAAATGAATGGAAAGATGGATCTATAAATCTGTGCTGTTCTATAGCATCAGAGATTATTTTGTCAATAGAATTTTTATGTGCTTTTCTGTGCGGAAAAGGGGAGGGTGACAAATATCAGGGAAAGATGAAAAACAGACTGGAGTCTACTTGAATCCAAAAATAGTTATATCCACAGAACTTACAAAAACATTCCGAAGTAATGTAGTGTGATGACCCGTATTCACAATCGCAGCAACTCTATCCAACTTTTTGATTTTTTTTAATAACCCTCTCATTAATCTTTGTTGGAAATAATAGAGATTTTATGAAGAAAGTTCACTAAAGAACTTGGAAAACTTACAAGACATTTAACAGCTGAACAGTGTATCTTTCAAATAGTCTTTAAAGGTGCACTTTCAAAATAAAGCCTTTTTGATCTGGTTTTATAGTCAGAATTTGCTTTGGTCTAAAATCTCATCCATCCTTTCCAACTAATAAGAAAATCATCCCGCAATGCAGTACTCCCAAGATATACAGA
Source organism: Ptyas mucosa (assembly GCA_012654045.1). Classification (NCBI taxonomy): domain Eukaryota; kingdom Metazoa; phylum Chordata; class Lepidosauria; order Squamata; family Colubridae; genus Ptyas; species Ptyas mucosa. The sequence goes on along the minus strand of WNWU01021109.1, from coordinate 2,421 downwards.
AGAGCAGTTCCTGTACCCATTTATATTATTATTATTGCATTTATTGTGGGATTGCTCAGTTCCTAGAAGGTATCATGTTTTTTACAAACTTTTCTTTTCTTTTCTTTTCTTTTCTTCTTTTCTTTTCTTCTTTTCTTTTTTTTTCTTCTCTTCTCTTCTCTTAAGATGAATTTATAGATTAATGGCTTGTTTCTGCATAGATTCTTTATGCAAAGAAACACACACATATACAGACATACATATAAGAACTTTTAAAGATATGGACAATGTTTCTGCCTATTGCTTTAATCTGGATCTCTGTTCTGATAAAGAACTGCTTGTTTGAAGATCCACCCTTCAGTTTTATGAGGATATATTTCAGACATCCCATTTGTAAAGCAAACTTGAAGCCAAGCCAGCTGTACTTACAAACAAACTTCACAGGCACAATTAATCTGCTTAAAGGTTTTATGAGGGGAAACATAAAAAACTCAAATAAAAGCTAATTGGAAGTATTTAAAAAATGTCTGAGCTAGTAACAATCCATGATGCTCAGCAGTCAATGAATGTTTAGAAAACAAAATGGAACTTAAGAACGCATCCTGATTTTAATCCACTAAAATTTCTTACCTCCCATCCTAAACTGTACACATCATGTTTAAGGAAGTTTTGTGAGGCTGTTAATAGTTTTTTTTTTGGCACTTGACAGTCTGATTCTCTAAAAAGAGGGACATATAAAAGTTGAAACCTTGATAGATGCTGGCTTTCTACATTCACCGCTTCTGTTTTTGTAAGAAATATTAGTTCTTCTCCTTCCTCTTTTCTCAAAAAGATAACACAGGTTTCATGATGTGCCATTAAAGTATGCAACTTGAAAACAGTGAAGCAAGGGATTGGATGATTGGACCGATCTGACCATATTTGTATTCTTTTAAAATGGAAAAAGAGGAAAACAAAAGAAAAATAAGGCACAAAGTGGATGATCAGGGAATTTACAAGCAGATTAGAACTTTCTAAATTTTCACTAGTTTTTTTTTAAGTAACTTGAATAACTGCAGCATTTTTAAAACCCCAAAACATTGTTAACATCCAAGCAAAAATTGCACATCAAGAGCAGTGATCAGCACAATGTAAATTGCAAAATGAGATTAAGAATTATACTGCTTTGTATCCAAGCAGTTATGTTTATGTAAAGAGGAACCTGAATTTTGGATGTCGGACCAAGCTAGTGATGATTTTATTATCCATTCAGTCGTGTCCAACTCTTGGTGATTCTATGTGCCAAGTCTCCCCACATCTTCCAATCTTGCACTTCTTTGAGTTTTTCTATGCTCGATGTTCTTTGATGGCCTGGTTTCCATTTACCCCTAACTCTTCCAAACACAATTGCTTTCCCCAGTAAATTCCCCCATTTTTATTTATTTTTTTTGGTCTTTTAATGACCCCGTAAATCCCTTGCATCAGGGTGGAGTCAAGGCAACTGAATGGAGCTAAGTGTTTACAGGCCGGATGCCCTTCCTGTCGCCAATGCAGAGTTCGCAGCTGATATTTACTCTCTGTGCCCAGAGAGAGAAATATCCGCTGCTACCTAGGATCAAACTCACAGCCTCCTCATTGTGAGGTGAGAGCTCCACCTCTAGGGCACTGTACCACTCAATAAATTCCCCCATATGACATAGTTAAAGTAATTGAGACGCAGTTTCATGATTTTGTCTTCCAGTGACATGTCTGGTGTTATGCACTCCAGTACTTGCTTGTTAGTCACCTCTATTGTCCAAGGAATATGCAGGAGCCTTCTTTAGCACCACAGCTCAAGCAAGTTGATTTTCTTCCTGTCTTGCTTTTTTAAGGTCCAACTTTCACAACTGTAGAGAGTTACAATTGCAAAATGGTTTCCAAGTTGAATTAAATTCTGAATCAGATTTACTTTTGAAATACATAGTTATTCTGGACATCACAGCTTATTGCTAGAGCTGCATTAGCCAGTTTTAGGTACTTGTTAATATAAAATGAAGAATATCCTTGCACTAAATTAACCCAAAGATGACATTCAGATACAAGTAACAGGAGTTAGACTAGACTTAAAATCAGATGGATTGGAATCTAATCTGTTGCTGGCAGATTTGAAGGAGAAGGAGCCTGGTTTGAAAACTGCAGGCTCGTTGGAGAAGGCTGAATGGGGCAAGAATTTTAAAGACTTAGAGATGTCAGAATTGAGGAGTGATGAACTGGACTTTCTTAAGAAGCTGATGGAGATTAGGGAATGCATTTATGATATCTAATCAACAAAACATTTGCAAAGAGATGCTGCATTCCAACTTGTAGGATGATTCTATGAACAACAAATGCTATGGACACTATCTATCTATCTCTATCTATCATCTATCTATCTATCTATCTATCTATCTATCTATCTATCTATCTATCTATCTATCTATCTAT
>WNWU01021108.1:0-14269 GCA_012654045.1 Ptyas mucosa | reverse complement strand
CAAACTAACCCTTAGGAAAATGTAATGAGTCAAAGTGTCAATACTGGACAGTGCAGAGGAAAAAGCAACATTTAACGATTCTGCTAATGTTTATTCAGCATGTATAGATCATTCTTAAGCAGAATGACAAAATGTCATGTTAAATCCTTCAGTATATTACAGTTTTAAAGGTAGGTACTGTGTTTCTCCAAAAAGAAGGCCGGGTCTTATTTTCTTTTGACCCCCGAAAAAACGGCTAGGCCTCCTTTTCGGAGGGTTCTAATTATTGACTCATCTTGCGGCGGTGGCACCAACAGCCCCACCCAGCAGGAGCCCACTGCTGGCCCACTTCTTCTGTGCTGCTGGCCGCCACTTGTACGCATTGCCCTGGCCTCTGTTTTGACTTCAGATGCCTGCTGGAAGGCATCTGCAGCCGATAACAGAGCTCCAAGTCGATCCGGAGCTCTGCCATTGGCTGCAGATGCCTTCCAGCAGGCATCTGAAGAGCACCAGGGCAATGTGTGCGAGTGGCGGCAAGCAGCCGCAGAAGAAGCGGCCGCAGAAGGTGAGGCAGGTGTCGGGATGTGCGAGGCCTGGTAAGTAGGGCAGCTCCAGCCCCCCCATCCCCACCCTAGCTTATTTTTTACCTGTGTGGCTAGCACCATCCCCTGCATCCCATGGTGGGCATGGCTTAATTTTGTGGGTGGGGCTTAATTTGATCGCATGCGCACAAAAACGTGATAGGGTTTCTTTTCAAGGTGGGATGTCTTTTTGGAGAAACTCGGTAGCTAGACAAATATAAATAGATCTCAAATTTATAGTTAACTGTTACTGTACTAATTGCTAACATTCCATATAGATATAGATATATATCTATCTCAATATATCAGTATAAAATGACATTATCTTTTGGAATAAGAATTGACCAAAAAGTTAGCACTACCAAATTTATCTGTACCACCTCTCCCAAAAGGGCCACTGGCAGTTGGGCCCTTCTATCCCTTTCCCAGGTGACCAGCTCAACCTGGCTCAGGCACACCCACACACCTTGAAGGGAATTACAGGCTTTTATTAAAAATAATGGCCATTAAGATACAAATCAAATTAATCAACCCAACAATATAAAACATTAAATCTTATGGCAAACAATGTTGCTCAAGTTATCTCCAAGATGTTTTTTCAAAAGGTTACTGGACTTCGTTTTTTCCTTGAGGAAGCTGACTGAAATTTCAGTCAGAACTGAAGAAGCTTCTTGGAGGAGAAGTGAAACGTCTTCCTCAAGGAAAAAACAAAGTCTAGTTGCCTTTTGAAAAAGCATCCTTGAGATAACTATGACCTGGATGACTGAGAATCTCCATAAACAAATGTTGCTTTTGGTCCTTTTTGGCCGAATGACCCCTCACCAATCCTGTTGCCTCATAAACATGTCCTTAGTCCCCAGCGAAATGCCTATCGAGTCCACCTCTTGTGACAGCCAGGATACAATCTCTAGATCGAGATATCACCATGGCTCTTCCTTCGGGTGGCAATCTCTCTCTCTTTTCAATGGAGTTCAGCCTCTTTTCCTCATTCTTTTTGCTCCCTCTAGGTCCTTTCTTCTGAGCTGCTCAAATCTGTCATCCTAATTCCCACCACTGCAATTTAACTTCCTTCACTGCCATTTAACTTCTTTTGCAGGAGACTACATTTCTTAGAAATCTCCTTGGGGGGCCCCTTGCTGTCCCAATTCAAGGAGCAAGGCCCCAACCAAGCAGCCAACCAGCCAGGTATTGCTGCTAATAGAGCAGAGTACACCTCTATCTAGCCATTCAACTTCCTATCAATCTACCAACAATCTATCTTTCTATCAATCTTCTCTCTGTGTCTCTCTCTGTCTCTCCCTCCCCACCCTCTCTCTTCAACACAGGGTATACAAAAGATAGGTCTTATAGCCTAAATTAGACCGATTAGATTGTGGGGCTGAATTTGATGTCAATTTCATGTTTGAAGGAGTTGTCCTCTTTTTATGAACTCCCTTGCTTTTCTATTATCCTTGCTTTTTTTAATGTTCTAGTAATCCCTTGCCTGATGGAAGAGTTTTTGAAAGTTTCTTTGAAGAAAGCTCTTTTATGATATTTACTCGACCTTAATAGAAAGTTATCAACCCAGTTACAGATACTGCATCTCCTAGGGGGCCTTACATTGTGCTGCTCATAATTTTAATTTTAAAAAAATCAAACTAAAGTAACTAATAATAAATCAATTTGATTACAACTTGATTTTTTAAGAAACCCAAATAATTTATAATTTATAATATTCATCTACCAAAGGGTTCCCCCCCTTCCTGGCTCTGTACTGGAGATCAATTTGATAAACGATCATGCTCTAAGTTTTCTGGCAACTGCACTAAAAGTTCAATGTAAAATCTAAGCTCGGATGACTTCAAGCTATCAATCAGCAATGGACTTGCCAGCAAATGCTAATTCTCAAGTTCTACCATCAATCTAAAAGCTGAGAAATATTTTTTCCCTTGCAGTGCCAAATTGTTATTGTTTGCTTTAGAATCTGACATTTGACCACAATGATTAACAGCAATTTAAACAAAATACCATGCTATCTCAGATTTCACTTTCAGTTATAGAAGTACACGAGGTAGAATGTTGCAAACGGCTTAGGTGAGACTTCTCCAGATGAGAAGTTAGTGATAATAAAAAGTTAAATATACCGTATATACTCGAATATAAGCCGAGTTTTTCAGCACGTTTTTCAGGCTGAAAAAGTCCCCCTCGGCTTATATTCGAGTCATGAAAAAAAATGCCTTTTTAAAAGAAAACAAATGAGTAGACCCGTGTCTGCAAAAATAGAAAAAACAGCCCCTTTCAGCTTCAGTATAGGTTAATTACCATAAGTGGATTTGAACAGCCTCCCAACTCTCAGCTGATTTGTTCTCAGCTGTTTTGGGCAAGGGTTTTTTTCTAGCTGCAAAGAGTACTGCTGGAGCACATTTTTTTTTCTCCTTGTGCAATTCAAGCTGAAAACGAAACCGAAACTAAAGCAGGTTGTTGGCTTTTCTGTTTGCTTGCAACGTTGGAAAGGCTCATCAAAAAAGGTAGGTGCAAACAATGGGAAATTTATGGCAAATGGCAAAAGAGGAGAGTTCAAGATTTTAAAACAGAAAAGAAAAAAAAGCTCTATTTAACTAGGGAATTGTAATAATTGAGATACTATTAATTGTATATTGTGTTGAAAGCAGAAAGGTTAAGTTGTGGTTTGGAAGAATATATGGGGGAAATTATTTGGTTTATTATTAGTAGTAAATATAATTACCGGTAATTGATTTGTAAGAAATTGGATTGCATGGAAATAATTGGAATATTCATGTTCATATTGATTAATATACAAAAAAGATAGTTATATAACTAATTGATTTATATTAAAATGTTGAATTTGTATTGAACAACTATAATATTACATAATTAACCAATGTGAGGATGGATATAAAAATAGATGACAATGGGAAGGGGTATAACATAGAAGTGAAAAATTGAATTTGATTAAGATTAGAGATGAGGATGAAGGGTAATATTGGTTTTTTAAAAAATAGATGAGGAATAAATATGGCAAAAAGGAAATACAGAAATTGTAAATTTAAGTGAAATGACTAAACACTGTTTAAATTTGTGAACCAGCCAAATACTCTGTTCAAAGAAAATACACTGTATGTTTGTATGTGTGTTTCTAATTATTGCTATTTATTCATATTTGTTCTCTTTTATTCTTTAAAGTTTAACAATTCATTCTTTATATTTAGCCCTCTGAGTAGTCCATATGCACAAAAGGACTACCCAAAGGGCTGAAAAAAGTGATTTCTGGCAGGTCCACTTTTGACCAGTCTTTTTTTATTTTGAAATTTACCAGTAGCCGCTGCATTTCCCACCCCCGGCTTATACTCGAGTCAATAAGTTTTCCCAGTTTTTTGTGGTAAAATTGGGGGCCTCGGCTTATATTCGGGTCGGCTTATACTCGAGTATATACGGTAATTGTTCCTGTTCTATAATTGGAAGTGCCGAATTCTTTGTTATTTGTTACAAATATTATTTAAACATTTGTCTACTAAAATTTCTAGATATTATTTATAGATACTGAAGAAAAGTACAAAAACCATTATTTATTAGTCAAAAATATCCACTGAAATTAGTCACACCACACCAAACAAGATAATTAATTATCAGCATAATATAACTGAACAGTAGCTAAAATTACAAACAGGCACATGTAAATTAAGATACCGTGGAAATAAAATGTTGACTTGGAATGCAAAATATGCAATGCTACCACTAATGATTGTGGTGTAATAATTCCCATTTGATAACCAGTTGTGGTGGTTAAGATTAATATTAGTGTTAAACAGGCATAAAGTCAGAGTGCTTAATTCAAGAATGTTCAGATAATTACGCTATCATATCCTTTCTCCAGTTATCTTTCAGGTGACTAAAATAGGGACTGACATTCATAGAACAAAACATCAGAGTTGGAAGGGACCTTGGAGGTCTTCTAGTTGAAATCCCTGCTCAAGCAGGTGACCCTATACCCGTGATGGCGAACCTATGGCACGGGTGCCACAGGTGGCACGCGGAGCCATATTGGTGGGCACGCGAGTGTTGTCCTAGCTCAGCTCCAGCACCAGCCAACTGATTTTCAGGCCTTCCGGTCTCACCGGAAGTTGGGAAACTGGCTGTTTCTGGCCTCCGGAAGGCCTCCGGGGGGATGGGGAAGGCTGTTTTTGCCCTCCCCAGGCTCCTAGAAAGCCTCTGGAACATGGGGAGGTGGAAAAACAGACCTACTGGGCCCACCATGCCATCGCGTGCCAAAAGCAGGGGAAAGTGGGGGAGGGCGGGGCGCATTGAATTATGGATGTGGGCACCCGCACCCGCGACCCCCCACGCTCTCCCCGCTTTTGACACGCGACAGCAAAAAGGTTAGCCATCACTGCCCTATACCATTTCAGACAAATGGCTGTCCTGATTTCCTCTCAAAAGCCCCCAGTGATGGAGCACCCACAAATTCTGAAGGCAAGTTGTTGACAGTGAGAAAAATCAACCATTAGAATCAACCATTCATTAATATCTAAGAAGTATTTTGAAGGAACAGTCATCTATTCCACTCTTTTAATATGGTTTGCCTCCTGTGAACAAGGCATACCTAGCTTTTGTAGTTAAAATGTGCCAAATGACATGGGCAAAAATGGCAAAGAAAAGTGTCCACCCTGCACCCTGAAATATTCTGTTGACATCCAAAAGTCACATTAAATAAAACTGATCCATAAAACTACATAACACAACACACTGGACATTTTTGTTGGAATTGCGGTAATGTGCTTAACTTCAGAGTGAATATACTTCATCTCAGAAGCATCCACTGAAGATGTTTTTGTTCACTTCCAAAGTTTCTATCACATTCCCATTTACATCTGATGTTATTAATTACATGAGAAAACTGAACTGGACAGTTACTAGAGTTGAAACTGCAGGAGAGCGCAGACTTCTCTGTGGCCAACATAGCCATAATCATGCACTGTCATATAGGATATAAGCCTTTTTTTTTTGCTGAAGTCATCATTTTGCTCATTGATAGATCCCTACTTAACCAGGAAGCTGTCTCAGCTCAGTAGTATAGACATCAAACTTTGGGAGAAATTGTAACAATAGAATATTCTCTAGAACTATAGAGGGTAGAGGAATCGCCCTGAAAAATAGGACAAAGAGCCACAGACAAGTCGGCCCTCAATCCATTCCAAGAAATGTTTGAGAAAACAAGTGATTGGCCCTTTTCCTAGTTTCCACAGAAATAAAGGGAAGGAGGGGGGAGCACATTCAGACTCCCAAGATTCTATTACTATAACCATTACAATAAAAATAGCCCTGGCCTATATGGCATTGGTTTCTTAGGTTTATTTTATAGCAGTAGTTTCTGTCACCAGGGATCAGTTTTGTGGAAGAATTGTCAAGATGGGGGTGGGGCGGGGTGCGCACATCCTAGATCCCACGCCTGCACAGATGAAGCTTCATTCACTTGCCTGCCGCTTGCACAGCTCATTTCCTAACATAGACCGATACTGGTCTAAGGCCCAAAGGTTGGGGACCCCTGCTTTAAAGCGTTGACAAAGGCAAACCACTAAGTCATTATCACACAAGGAAGTGACTATTATTGATCTTGATTTTATAGAAAGTGGCCCTAGACACTACCCTACTGAGTATACCAAGTCAATTACAAATTGAGATAACCTCATGGCTACCAAATGTAGTCCCAAACAATCCCACTAAACATGAGCAGGCAATCTTACTGTGTTAAATTTCAACTCCCTGGCTAAATAGTCATATATACTTCAAATATACTACAAGTATCAATCCAGAAATATACATAAAAATCATGTTGCCCTATAGCCGTGATGGCAAACCTATGGCACTCTCTGGGCATGTCAGCCGTTGCCGCTGCTCTTCCAGGTTCCAGTGTGCACATGTGTGCCACCAGCTGGTCTTCATGTGGGTGGGCATGCTGGAAACCGGAAGAGCAGCTCCCTGGCGGGCATGTGCGCGCCAGGAAGCTGAGCTTCCACTTTCTGGTACGCAGCTGGTCTTCGCACACGAGTGCCAGAAATCAGACGACCAGGTGACCGGTACACATACGCATGCCAGAAACCGGATGCTCAGCTTCCTGACGCACGCATGCCCGCCAGGCAGCTGCTCTTACTGTTTCCGGCACCCCTGCGCATGCACACCAGGGAACTGCTTTTATGGTTTCCAGCGCTCCCGTTTCAGCACTCGGTGCCGAAAAGGTTCGCCAACACTGCCCTACATAATTCCTTTGCCCATTTTTAAAAATGATACAAGGTAAGTCTTTAACAATAAGGCATTCTGCAACTTCAGTAGCAAAAATATCTAATCACATTGTGCAGATGTTTTTAAAACTCGACACCAAAATGAGCTGCAATGTCATAAGCACTAACCTTTTACCAAAGGGTGTGTTAATAAAATAGGACTAACATAGACACTTATGCATACACAGAATGCACCAAACGTCAGCCTCTACAGGCTAATCACAATATGATTTGTTAGTATGTTTTCCAATAGTCTTATTTACCATATACTTAGGAATGTTCAAAGGTCATCCATCAAATGAGTAATGAAATTTTTGGTAGAAAATGACAACTAATTTGAACATTTAATGTGATTTATATAATAAACTGTCCATGGAGCCTGATTTTTGGTACACTGATGTGTGTGTTTGTGTGTGTATATCCTCACTGTGTAAAATACAGAGCATGAATTTAAATTTCATCAAGACTAAGGTGTTGTGACACACAGAATAAAAACAATTGGTCGCAGTGGAATTTTCCAGAATATTCTAGAATGCTCTATTCCTTCTCAGGCCATGTCATTCCAGCTGTTCCTGGGCTGGACAAGTGATTTTCTGGAAATTAATTCTCCAAACTGGAGGTGGTTCCAAAGAGTTCAGGGCAAGGTATGTGAAGGAAATAGGACTTGACTAGGTCTAGAACTGCTTCTAGTTCAGAAAACTAATTCCTGAGAAACCACTAACCCCTTCTAAAATAATTGGAAAGCAGGCTGAAAATCGGTAGAGAATTTTCTGGGGGTGGGGACAGCCTGCAATTTTGGGCTATTCTGACATTCTTCCATTCAAGTACATACCAACTGGCAAAAAAAAAAACCCCTGCCTTTTACATACAGGTAAAAGCTATGAGCTCTCTCATAGCTCTCTAGCTATGAGATGGCATTTAATTATACAGTTTAATCTTGTTGCTTATGGTGATAACCAAAGGAAGCAATACTTATTGTTCCAGGATCTTCTGCTCTAAAATAAATAATCACCTACCTGTGGACATATTCAAGTAGCAAATATTTTGTATAAGATGGGCACAACAGCTGCTTTCGGGTCAAGCCTTTGTTTACTTTTTTTTTGTCCTTAAAAATGCTTCATATCCCAGAGGTTGATCCAAGATAAGCCAATTCTACAATGATAATTTGAGGTTTTGGAACACTATTCATCTTTTTAAGTGTCTTGGAAGATATTTCCTAATCTTTAAGTTTCGTATTATTGGCTGTCCTTTGGAATGATCTATCCCCAGATGTGCCCATTAGGAAGATGGTTAACACCTGGATCTTCCACTAAGTTTTGTGACTAGGTTGAGGCGAGTACCCCTGGGTAGGTTGTTAGCATTTTCAGTGTTCAATATTTAAGGTTTAGTATGTTTTACATTTTTTTTAATTGGGGTGTCCTTTGTACACTGCCTAGCCTCAGAGAGTTTGAATGGAATAGCCTTATAAGCACCTAAATAAATATTAAAAACTGGTATAGACATATAAAAAACTAGACATATAAATGAAAGCATCAGTAAAATCCATGGCACCATTTTCATACAATTTAGAAGAAAAGATGCTGTCAGTTGATGTATATAGACTAATAAGCATTCATCAATGATAAACAATCTAATCGAAGAAAGATTAATAAAACTACCTTCCTTTCTTTTGATTTCATGAGGAATTTTACAGTGTCCACCATGGCTAACGACCCACACGGGATACTGCTGATTCAGGTTAAAATATAAAGCCTCAATGAATGTCCGGTAAAAGCCAGCCAATCCTGGATTACCTAAAAAAGACAAAAGTATACTAAAAGTATAGGCCACAAATAAAACACAATTCACTGAAAAGACTGAAACATTAAGATCTATCTTGTATCTTGTGCAAATTATATTTATCAAATATTTTTCACTGTATGGAACATTTATACATCATACTTGAACATGGAATGAAAACAGACCTTAAACTGTATGGGATTTCTCATTCTTTGTCTAAAAAATAATTTTGCAACTCAGCAGGCAACTTTCACCTTACCAAAGATTTACCCCACATGAATGAGTTTTCAGGGGGAAAAAAAGTAGAACTTAATTCCTCCATTGCATTTGCTTTACTATAGAAACGTATAACCTCTCCAGCAATGTAGTCTTCAAATATAGTGTATTATTCACGTTTTTCAAGTTCCTGAAATGTTTAGTTCCTGTTCCTCCCAAATGAGAGCAGTTTACTTATTTTGGGGTTTTTTTGTCACCCTAAAACTATTAATCAAAATGCGTTTTAAAAGGTATTATTTTTTAAATTCACATAATATGCATGCATTTTCTGTAACTTGAAAGGGAAGAATTTATTTAAAAGAACTGAGTTAAGTAAATGCTCTTTGAGTAACATGTTTTACATTCTTGTCTTTTTAAAAAACTGATATTCTTTGGAAGAGCCACCAAAGGTAAAACAAAGATTTTATGCTTTAACTCTTTCACAGATTTTCATTCTTCCCCATTCATTCCACTGGGGGGTACAGAATATTTGTCTCATTCCTATCAGCAGCACAATGATCTGTGCTTAATCTTTTTTTTTTCCCTGACAGGGAAGATTTCTATCTTCTGATAAACTGTGTCACTACCTGAATTTTTTTCTTTAGAAAGGAAATAGAAAAGATCACAGGCAAAATAAGGCATAGAGAGGAGGAGGAAAAGAGCAATTATAAAAGATAATCATATAGATCACCTATTACAATAGCTACTGACACTGAAAAATACCTTTAAGGGGTAGAAATAAGAGCCACAAATGTGAATACAATTTTTAATGAAGACAATAAAAATGCTGTCAAAAAGAGCACTCAGTACCTTACATTCTTGTTCCACCTACTCCATTGAACTCTGAGAAAATCATTATACAGATCCTTTAATTAGTTTGGTGCCAATGTCCTAACAGTTTGACTTAATGTAGAATAGGTAGAGACTTCTGAACTTTTCTCATTATTGTTTTGGCATTGTGTATTGTTCGGGGTAATGAAATAATTCCACATCCAGATGCAATGGTTTGAAGAACAGACAGCTAAATCAATTTTGGAAGTGGCAGTCTTCAGTCTTTTGTCACTGGGATTACTTGTTGGGAAAAATCTAATCATGGGAAACAATCAATGACCCAGAAACTAGCTTCAGACTCATCAAATGTTATTTGACTGTGAAAGAGTATATCATATACATGGCAACTTAAATATCTGGAAGAATGCAGTGAGACCAGCTATTTGGAATCCCCAACATTATTGGAAAATCAAGTTCTCCATACAAAAAAAAACCCCTGTAAAAAACCTGTTCTTATCTTTAAAACAGCACCATCTTCTGGCACATTTGTTTCTACATTGTAGTCAGAAAGCACAATTGTTTTATTTAGTTCGTAATAAATGCCTATTCAGCAGTTTCTAACAGTTGGACATAATGTAGAACAACCAGGCTCAGAGAGCATCAGTTCAACCCTGAGCTACAAGAATTCTCTTCTATCATATCACAGTATCATTTTATAGTCAATGACTTGTGAAGAAATAAAAAATACAGTGAGGTGGCTAAAAGCCAGAGGTGTTCTTAAAGCTTTTGCAATACTAATTTGCCCCATTTTGTTTGAACATTTCAGTGTAATCTCTCTTAATGTTGGAATCAGATATATTTGTTCAAAGCAGTTCTTGCTCAACAGGTTATGTAGCCTATTTTCTTGCAGACATTTCATTACCAAACTTGGTAACATCATCAAACTCTACTTCCATCATTTTTAAGATCAAATGCTTCAAATTTCATTTAAGTGCAAACCAAAATGCAAAAGAGAGCTTTAGAACTCCTTGCTGTTGTGCTAAAGGAAAACATGAGAATGTGCAAGTTTAGGAAATGCTAGTCTTCTTCTCATCACATTCAAATAAAGCCGATGAATATACCTGTATAGGAGAAAGGACCAAACACCTTTCCTTTGAAATGTCAGATAGAGCACCAAAAATTCCCAAGTGCAAATGTGGTTGTTCAAAGATCGTACAACTCTTTCTAGAACTAACAGTTTCTCCACCTGATAATGTTTCACACTCAATTTCCAAAATGACATTTTAGTTTGGCACGTATTGCAGCCATGTCTTACTATTATAACACACAGAAATTAGGGAAAGAAGGATGCCATGTAGAATGTGGCTACAATTTGTTTATGCAGTGTACATCATTACAATACATCTGGATAATTTTTCTTTTATGCATGTTTTGTTGCATGGTTTCGTATCCTAGAACAATAGCCCAAGAGACTTAATAAAGTATCAGATATTTTTTGGCAACAGACATCATTTTCATTCATTTGATAATTTCACATGATTTCTCACAAATCTTCCAAATTTATTTTATCTATTTTAATTTATTATTCATATTTCTATGCCGCCCACTCTCCGAGGACTCTGGGCGGCTAACACCAAAGACAGTATACTAAATAGCATATTGCCCCCAACAATCTGGGTCCTCATTTTACCTACCTCGGAAGGATGGATGGCTGAGTCAACCTTGAGCCAGTGAGATTTGATCCGCTGATCTGCTGAACTAGCTGCAGTACTGCACTCTAACCCCTGTGCCAGCTTGGCTCTTTCCACTATCTTGCCAAAGGGATAAATCAAAAAATGTCCCTTGGTTCCCCCCCCCCCCCAAGCTAGTATGTCAATCCCTTATTGCCATATCCCTTCTGACCTTTCAGAATAGAAGTCTTTATTAATTTGTTCCATGGAATTATACTCAAGCCTTCCCCTTTCCATTTTCTAGAACCGATTTGATCAAGAGAACGTACGTATCAAACCATCACCATGTAAAACTTACCAGGGATAACGAGAAATAGAAGTCTGGGTGCACTTTTATCATTCCAGAGATCTTCCCAAGGGCCACACTTGAGAATCTGTGTCAGGACTCCAGAAATGTAAGTGAACTCTTCATGTATCAAATCTTGCTCTTTAGAATCTGAGTTCATGCTTGTTGCTGAAGAGAAAATAAAGAGAGTTTAAAGGTAGCTAATTAGCTATGAACAATCATTCCATACTTGTTTGGCTTTATAAAGAAATGAACCTGCCAGCAATTTCCTGGCCAAACAAGATAGAGGAGTTTTGTCAACTCCTACATGATGTTTTCAGAAATTCTTACGTAGGGAACAAGTAAGGTTAACAGCAGCTTCCTATGTTATTAAATGCTTGCAGAAGAGGCACTGATTTTTATCAGAATTGCAATTTGTAATTTACAATATGAAAAGCACGCAATGTTCACATAATGTAAAATAAACTAGCCACATCGTCAAATCAAGTATCTGATGTTTGTTGCATGTAAACTGGAAAAAATAAATAAATGAGCAGGATAACAATTCAAGGTGAAAAGTTCATTCCTAGTATATTCATATCTTGAAAAAGCAAATTACTGTAATGAAAAAAAAACAGGCTTATTTTTAAACTTTGTCAAGGAAAATAAATTATCAGATTCAATTTGCCATATTCAAACTGTTCAGTGCCAACTTTTTTTTTATTAAAAAGAAATACTTCAATCAATGGGATTAGATCAGGCCTGGAGGGAATCCACTCCATTTGCTCCCTGCTGCATTCTGAGACTAACAATGTACAGTATTGCTTTGGAGGAGTGTTCCCCCTGCTCCTTGCAAATGACATGGGAAGGGGAGGGGTGTTTTCTTAAGATTACCAAGAAAGAGGAAGGGTTAACATTTCTTTTAGAACTCTGACACTCTTATCAGTCTTCACGAATTAATGCCTTTTAGTAATAAAATCAGAAAATATCATGGCACTATTTGACCCTGAGTATAGTTTGCTGCATATGCAATAATGTGCCACAGTAGAAATCAAATAGGAAATTATTTCCAGCTCCATCCTGAGGGGACAAGGTACAAAATTTCTCTTCAGAGCAATCGGGATGATGCAGCCACATGTCGATCCAAAGTCTGATGTTGTTTATTCTTACAGAAGATTTAACAATCATCACATTATTTTACTGCAATCCCGGGGCCAGGTGATAATCCCCCCCTCCCAAATAAATCAACATCACAAACCCACTTTTGCCTCTCTGCAAATTGTTTATTCTTAACAGCTGAAAGAACTGTCCAGAAATTAGTAAATTTCTTTTTTTCCTGCTCGAGCACAGGATGAGGAGAACAATAACAACAACAACAACAAACACCTCTTCTGTGGTATTTTTTGACCTGAGTTATAACATATATAAAAAACCAAGGGAGGCAACCAGGCACCTCCCCGGAGGGACTACGCCAGTGGTGGGATTCAAATAATTTAACAACCGGTTCTCTGCCCTAATGATTTCTTCCAACAACCAGTTCACCAAACTGTTTAGAAAGTTTAACAACCGGTTCTCCCGAAGTGGTGCGAACTGGCTGAATCCCACCATTGGACTATGCCCATCCAGTGCCCAAAATTTAGGTTAGGCTAATGATCGTAAGAACAGTAGCCAAAACAAAACAGGTACTCCAAAAGTGCAGGCCCGTGGGTGTGGATGTGTGTGGGTATGAAACAGATTTAACAGATTAACAGATTTGGAAGGGACCTTGTAGGTCATCTAGTCCAACCCCCTGCCCAAGCAGGAGACAGAACTATTTGCACTTAGTGCAAAGACGATCCTGAGCAAGACATTCCTTTGTTAACTCTTCTTTTCCGCACAGGATTGCCTCGCTTTTTAGTTTGCTCCATCAGCCTGGTTATTTCAACAAGAGTCCCAACGTTAGCCTAGGTTCAGTTCAGTGCAATTATGACCGCTTGACGACTGTTGGCCAATAACTCCAGAAAACAAGCAGAGTGCGATGGCTTCTCTGCCATCATCATCACCCTGGAGAAAGGAGGTGGGAAACGGGAGGGATAAATATCGGGGAGGGGTGGGGTCTGCAGAAGAGGAGCACCGGAGAAGGGCGAGAGAAAAAAAACAAACGAGGCAATCCCTTGGCCAAAGCACGTACCTTCCCCAATCAGCGGCTCTGGACCGGCTCTCGGCATCTCTCAGGCAGGGAGAAGAAGCAACAGCGGCTTCTGTTCCTCCCACGCAATGCCGGGCGGAAGTAAAAACAGTAGTGAGTAGCTAGAGCTCCCGCGGCTCTTCCGCCCGGCTGAGACGTAACGGGGCGTAGAGAGTCGAATCGTTGTAAAGGTTCCGCCCCCCCACCCCCTCACCCCCGCCGCTGCTGAACACAGGAGGCCATTGGAAGGAAGGAAACGTGGAGGTCGGTTAATTCGGTTATTCAGAAGCCTTCGCTTCTGATGCATGCATGCGCACTCCTCACTCTGTTCCTTGGTCGGGACTTTCCTCGCTTTCTTGTAGTTGCGCTAAATTAAAAAACTTGGGTGTTCTGTGTCTGTCAGTCATCTCATCTTTCTTTCTTTCTTTCTTTCTTTCTTTCTTTCTTTCTTTCTTTCTTTCTTTCTT
>WNWU01021107.1:0-16600 GCA_012654045.1 Ptyas mucosa | reverse complement strand
TATTCTATTCTATTCTATTCTATTCTATTCTATTCTATTCTATTCTATTCTATTCTATTCTATTCTATTCTATTCTATTCTATTCTTTCTATTCTATTCCGTATTTGCATTAGTATTAGCATACAAATTGTATTTGTATGAAATAGACCTGTAGTAGGATTGAGTAGTGCACTGCATAACTAATAATTGGAGGAAAAGTTGCGCTGATGGCTACACTTCTTATCACTATCAATACTGATAGTCAGTATTGAGAATACTTACATATTCCTTAATTGGATCAGTATTCAGGTATTTGAATGTTTAGTTTATACATATGTTTATATATGTATTTATATATGTACAGTATACGTACATATACTGTACATGCACATCAACACAATATTATGAAAGTATTGTTACTCAGTATGCCTTTTGAATTAATCAGTCTCTATATGCCTACTAAATGATAGTAACTGAATACATACGGGGAACAACATTAATATTTTACTGGCCTTTAATTGTGGAGGTTCTGACAGGGCTGTTGATTAAGGGAACATTTGATTAAGGGAGCATTTAAGAATAAATTAAAGGAAATAATAGAGTTAACATTCTCTTTCATCTTTCTACTTTAGCGCCTGAATGTTGGACTTCACAACAGAATGCTGAAAAAATGCCTTTGTGTAAGAAAGGACAAATCAAAGCTGCAGCTAAGGGCAAATCCAGCCCTTAGTAGAGGTTTTAATGACAGTAATGAAAACTAGGTCCCACTGAAGTCAGTCCGACTTGGTCAGGATAAAATGACTGGGGTCATTTGAACTATGGAGCATAGTCTTAATTTTAACCTTGCCTACCTGAGATTGGTAGGCAATCCTGCTGTTGAGAATACTGGAGTCCAGACTGATAAGAACACGGAGAGTACCAGCTGAAGAAGATGATATCAATGTAGAAACGCTTGACTCATCTGCCTGGTAGCGTATTTGGACATCTGTGAAAGTTGGACTGGTGATGTCCAGGGATGCTGTGTCCCGAACAATTCTAAAAGAGACACAAAGGAATCACAGGATAAGTTAATTGCTCATTAATACAAAGTAGCATTTTTTAAAAAATGGCCTATTATACAGGTAGTCCTCAATTTACAACAGTTCATTTAGTGGACAGTTCAAAGTTACAATGGCACTGAAAACTATGACTTATGACCGTTTTTCACAGTTATGACCTTTACAGCATCACTATGATCACGTGATCAAAATTCAGATGCTTGGCCACTGGTTCATATTTACGACTGTTGCTGTGTCCTGGGGTCATGCAATCCCCTTTTGCGACTTTCTCACAAGCAAACTCAACGGGGAAGTCAGGTTCACTTAATAACCGGGTTACTAACTTATCAACTTCAGTGATTCACTTAACAACTGTGGCAAGAAAAGTCATAAAATGGGACAAAACTCACTTAACAAATGACTCACTTAAAAAAAAGGAAAGTGTTGATGGTGTTCTATAATAATATAAGAAATAATATAGTAGGCCAAATGCAGTTCCACTGGGAAAGAAGCCTGCTAAATATCCCCATTATCAGTGGTGAAATCTAAAATTTGTTACTACCGGTTCTATGGGCGTGGCTTGGTGGGAGGGTGGTAATGTGACTGGGTGGGCGTGGCCAATTTTTTTTTTTTTACTTTTAAAACCATTTTTTCTACAACCTCTTCGGCGAAGAGGTTGTACAAAAATGCTTTCAAAAGGCTCTGACGATCCGGGCTGAGTTCCCTGATCGACAGAGGCTTTTTTTCTTTTAAATGCCTCTGACGATCCCAGCTAGTTGCCTGATCGGCAGAGGCTTTTTTTCTTTTAAATGCCTCTGACGATCAGGCAACCCAGTTTGGATCGTCAGAGGCTTTTAAAAGAAAAAAAGCCTCTGCCGATCAGGGAACTCAGCCCGGATCGTCAGAGCCGTTTGAAAGCATTTTTTCTACAACCTCTTCAGAGGTTGTAGGAAAAATGCTTTTAAAAGACTTTGAGGATACCAGCTGAGCCGCGCTATCATCAGAGTCTTTTTAAAATTACTTTTAAAAGCATTTTTTTTGGCCAAAGAGGTTGTAGAAAAAATGCTTTTAAAAGTAAAAAAAGAGCGCCTCTGATGATTGTGTGGCTCAGCTGGGTATGGGGTGGGTGGCAGGGATTTTTGCTACTGGTTCTCCGAACCACCCGCCTCCATCGCTACCGGATCAGGCGATCCGGTCCGAACAGGGAGCATTTCACCCCTGCTCATTACCAATCACATGCATAACCCTGTCAGGTAGTCCCCGACTTACAACAGTTTGTTTAGTGACTGTTCAAAGTTAAAACGGCGCTGAAAAAAGTGACTTATGACCATTTTTCACACCTATGACCATTGCTGCATCCCTGTGATGATGTGATCAAAATTGGAATGATTGGCAATTGGTTCATATTTACGGTGGTTGCGATTCTGGGGTCATGTGAACAGCTTTTGCAACCTTCTGATAAACAAAAATCAGCGGAGAAGCCAGATAATGCTTACAGAGTAAGGTGTACAGTCTCCCTTACATAACACTGCTCAATGGATCCCCGTTTATGGCATATAGTTTCACCTATAGACTTATTAACAAAGAGAATATATTTAAGATATAACCTGAGTCAATCCCCGGGATCAAAGGTTTTTTCTTCCAAGTTTTTGGGCTCGTGCTGGAGCCCATTCTCAGAGAACTACTTTCTCTCCAGAATGTGTGCACTGGTTATGTCAGAGATGAAATCCAGCAGGTTCTGACAGGTTCTGGAGAACCGGTAGCGTAAATTTTGAGTAGTTTGGAGAACCGGCAAATACCACCTCTGACTGGCCCCAGCGTGGGGTGGGAATGGAGATTTTGCAATATCCTTCCCCTGCCATGCCCACCAAGCCACACCGTGCCCACCAACCCATGCTGTGTGTGTGCATTATATTTATATGGTGCCTGGTTGTGGCTTTTAATTCTTAATTAGGATGTTGATGGCTGGCCATTAAGTCATTAATTATTGTTTCCTTATGCCGCACATGGCTCCTAAGTACCTGGTAGGCTGGTGGTAAATCAGCACTCCTATTGACTGACAAGGGTCTGTTTCCCAGGCTCCAATCATTTCTCTTCAAGAAATGTGCATGGTGGGCACATTCATTGACTCAGATTGGATCCTGCAATATTATCCAGGGACATGTATATTTGCCTTCAATGGCAAGAGTATATTTACCTGTCACCTCCTACAATGTAGACAGATTTATATTTTCCACTTAGGTCAGGATGAGCTAAATCATACTGTGTATTTACTGTAAAACGGTTGCCATCATATTTGTAGGTGGATACACCTAGAAAGGAAAGGTTTCATATGGGTGAAATCACATTTCACAAATTTAGGGTGATACATACACTGACTTTTGCACAGTGTCCTTTATATATATATATATATATATATATATATATATATATATATATATATATGTATGTCTTTACTTATTCGGGTTTTCTCCCGCGTAAAATTGGAAGTGTCTTGGCGACGTTTCGAAGTCTCATTTGTCATCTTCAGGCTAGTGTTTTCGGCTTTGTGCTTCTACGAGCAATGTGAGATCGCAGCTGTTTCTTCCTTTTAACTGCTAGTGGGGGTGGGAACTGATTGGGTGGGAGCTTGGCTGTGTTCTGATTGGGTGGAGGTGTGTTCTGATTGGTTGGGGGCTTGGCTGTGCTCTGATTGGATGGGGGGTTGGCTGTGCTCTGATTGGATGGGGGTGTGTTCTGTTTGGGTGGGGGCTTGGTTGTGCTCGGGTTAGTCTGAGTTGCAGGGGGATTTGAGCTGGTGAGCTGCATTGCTGTTGTTTGGCTTCGTGTTCGTGGTTGTGCCACATCTTCATGGTGGGTGTCAGTCTGCTTCATGTATGGATTGGAGGGAAAGAAAACACACGGGATGATGAATGAGACTTCGTCAAAATGTTGCCAAAACACTTCCAATTTTACGTGGGAGAAAACCCGAATAACCAAAGACCTTTATACAAACACCTGCGAAAACCTCAGAAAATATATATATATATATATATATATATATATATATATATATATATATATATATATATGTAGACATATATATATATATGTCTACACAGGAAGAAACCCGAGATATTAACTGTACACACACACATATGGATTAACCATTACCTTCAATTAATAGAAAAAAAATTTATTGTTAATTTTTTAGTTCTAAAGTAGCTGTTATAACAACATGCATACAGCAAAACTAGTGTCATGAATCCAGGGGTTAATCATTACTTCCCTGGTCTAATCTCTTTTCACTCATATATAAAATCCAGATGGGTTTCAAACTCCCTCCCCAAAAAAACCCTCATTACTCTGCCTCATCTTACCTATGTTACATTTTAAAGTAGCAGAAGTTTCTTCAATTCACCAACTTAAATTCCAATCACTCATATCTCATTGAAAAATAAAATAATATAGAATATAACACGGATATACTTACCATCTAAGTCGTATTCCAGAAACTGCAGTGGTGAATTTGCAGTAAAGTCAATGGAATGTTCAAAGGCCTCCTGCGTGTTCTTCAGATCTGTTTTCCAGGTGGCACTGTACAATGGGGAAGTGACCTTGACAGAACTAGACAAAGCTCCAAATTTGGGAAAGTAAATTCCAGCAGGTAAAGTAAATGTGAAAGCTGGTATTTCAATCTGCTGTTGAGGGATTGTAATTGTAGGCAAATCAAAATCAACTATCTTGTTGGTTGCAGCATTCAGATCCACATTTAGGTTGCCAAGAGAAAGTGTCTTTGGAAGAGTAAATTGGGGTATTGTTACAAGGTACTTGGGAATGGTCAGCTCAAAGTACGGAATTTTATTTTGTTCCAGATTATTGTATTTGATTATTACATTAACTTGGGGAAACTGTATTTTTGGTAGCAGAGGAAGGCTGATATCAAATGAGGTACTTTTCAACTTTTCAGGGACTTTGACCTCACGTAGGACAATGGTGTAAGATGGATTGTCAAGACCATTTGCTTGAATTTCAGGAATCATGATTGCAAATCCATCTGCCAGTTGATTGACATTTATAGGGAAAAAATACCCATCTGGATTTTTTGTGTATACTATTTTTGTAGATGCATTTAGGTATTGCTTCTCTTCAGGTGTAGTGGTCAGATCTAATTTTAAGATGTGCCATAAGCTCCTTTCATAAACTGGCAATATAAACTCTCTGAGGAAATTGATGTGTCCTCCCAAAGATGCTGACAAGTCAACTCGAGCTTCTGCATTATCATTTGCTAACTCCAAGTCATGTCCAAGGAAAAAATTAAGGATTTGGCCTTCACTCTTCCAGCTAATTTTTTGATTTCCATTATTAACGGTCAGTGAAAATGCTTGATTAACAGAAGTCTCATCAAGAAGATTATTTGGTTGGGCAACTTGTACCTGAAGACCTGCTGACATAATACCAGAAGCTAGTTCCAGAGTTACTTTGCAGATCTGATTTCCTCTAGTTCTAAGTAATGGGAAATAATTTAGATAGTTTTCTCCACTATGGTCCCATAAAGCATAAATACGATCGGTAGATGCTTCAATGGCCACATTTTCTTTTGCATCAAAATTCCAGACGTTCCCAGAATTTGAACTAGTCTCCAACTTCATACCTGATCGAATACCTTTAGAATTTAAATAAGTATTTGCTTCATGAACCAACTTCCCAGAAAATGATTTTCCTTCATAAAATTTACCAGTGATAAAACCATTGGTTGATGTATCAGCTGAAATATAAGATATAATACTTTCTAGCTTAGCCTGGTGGACAACTGCTCCGTTAGCATTGACATAATTGTTATCAATATCATAATTTACATTTATTTTTGAAGATATTATTGGTATTGTTTTGGCATTTCCTTTAAGCTCCTGTCCATAATTTACTTTCCAGCCTGGTACAGTAATCTTTGCTGTGGTTACCACTAAAGCTTCTATGTTTTTCTTTGTGAAACTGATAGTGCTGTCATGATTTCCTTCTATAAATTTGTTTTTCAGGGATAATGCAGTTGCTAGTTTCAGGCCTCTCTTCCTTGTGATGCTTGTTGTTCCAGCCAACTGATATTGTAGGGCATCAATCACAGAAGTGGAGGAGGAACTCAATCGGGCAATAATATCAGTTTGGTTAAAAAAGCCAGCATTTGTATTCAGGGTAATCATGCTAGATTTAAATGAGAAATCATAGGTAATATTTCCAAAGGCTGGAATATAGATCCGGTTTGGCAGTGGGCTTACTCGATAGTTGGGAAGCTTCAGTGTTCTCAGGCCTTGGGGAATATGAAGAACTGGTAGCTCCAGTGATGGAAGAACTACGGTATATGATGGCATTGAAAATCCGACAAATGGAACAGTGAAACTTGGGGTGCTCATTTCTTTTGGAAGCATATAACCAAAGGTTGGGAGTTCTGCTGTAAAGGGAGAGACTTCGATATTAAGCACAGGTATGGTGTAGCTCGGAATCTTGAAGATTTGTGGACTTTGGTTTACTGAAGTATCCACTTTGTATTTATCAAACTTGACCTTGGCTTGGTTGTAGGATTCTGTCAGAAACGCTAAAGTATGGTCTCTATTTCTTTCAAAATGTTTGTTGAAGTTCACTATGTAATAATTGAGTGTTTTGTGCACACCATCTAAAGGAATTGGAAATGAGTGTACATCTTTGTTCTTCTTGTACTGAAGTTTTACATTTAAATCAAATGATTGTTTTGGAGTTTTCAGTAACCTTTTCAGCCCCGTCTCTTCCCAAAGAGAGTATTCTTGCACTTGGGGTGTCCTGATACCAATGTAGGGAACAGATTGTTCAGGAAATGAAATAGGAATATTTAGGAATTCCAAGTTAGCATCACCGTTCATGGATATAATAGCTTCAGTACTATCTTCATTATTACCAGCAGACAAGTTATGAGTGTATCTATATTGATTAAATCTTCCCTCAGCTACCCAGCTAACTTGCTGAGTGGAAGGACTGAGCACCAAGATGTAGTTATTTGTAGACTCAATTTTTCCAACTACTTTGAATGGGAAGCTAACTTTTAAATTCATATTGTTATTAGTTGATGCTTTAATTTCAAATGGTTGTATTGAAAAGGACACGTCATTATTTATTGTCCCGGAGATGCGTCCAATCACCTTAGCATTGTGTGTACCAGACAGTTCCATTTTCAGCTGTACGAGGTTCCCTGTGCCTTGCACATTTAAAACACTCTGTCCAATTTGTGGAGACTCAATTGTAGACTCCACCTGAAGATTTGAAGAACTTGGCAAGTTGTATTCATACACCGCTCTTTGGTTGACTCTTAGGTACTTGGCATTTATCCTGTTTTCTGCTAGAAATGCAGCTATGGATCTCTCTATGGTGAAACTGACCTTTGATTCGTGGGTTCCTTCATCAGAGTAGTCATGAGCAGTCCATTTCCAGTTCCCTTTACCAGTGGAAGTAACTGATATGTGTCCAAATTCCAATGCTGTTTTTATTTCATTGCTTAATTCAGCTTGGCTAGTGAACTGGGCCTTTGGAATGTTGAGCCTATGGGTATAAAGGGTCTTGCTGTCCATGGAAATAATCTTGTTCAGGTTGACTGTTAATTTGTTATGCAGTTCTATAGCATTACGTGTAGTCTGGAAGCTGGCTGTTGTTTCAGCATTTCCTTCAACAGATGCTGTCAAAAATACGACTTCACTTCCATGATCGGCTTTAAGGTACAAGTGGGTGAACTTCAGGTTTTCTTTTAGGATTAACTTTTTCATCTCAGGCGCCAAAAGGTGAGTATTTGCAGTTACGGTGAAAGCAAGGTAGTCAATTTTGGATACTGCTATAGCCGAAAGAGAGGCTACAAATTCTGGGCTCTGGGCATGAGCTGTTACATTCTGAAAACCAGCATTAGTAGTCAGCGTGAAGAAGGGAGATGCAATTCTGCAAGTACCAGATAGCTTTCCAAATGTAGGGACAGTTACAGTGTATGGGATACGTGGTAACTGGAATTCCGGAATCTTTATATCTGGAAATGGAAATTCATTCAAGTTCAGCTTTGGAATCAATAATTCGGGTATTTGTAACTGGGGCAAATTCATTTCAGGTAAAGAAAAGTCTGAAAAATAAAGATCCTTGATTTTCATTTCTTGAAAGTATGCATCAGTTGCTGGTAGCTGAAAGTCGCTTGTCATTAATTGATCTATTATCCTCACGATCTTCAATTTTATTTCATTAAAATCAATTGTATAGGAGGGAACTTTAATAATGTTTAGAATGATAAAGGCAGGAGTAGTAAATCTAATTGGGATTCTGATTTCATTTAATTTCTTGAAATTTATCTGATAAGAAGGCACATGAAGGTCTGTTAGTGGAATAATAAAATCTGGAGTTTGAAATGTCGCATCCTTTAAGGCTCGGAGACTAACTTCAAAAGCTGGTATGTTGATTATGCCTAGCCTGATTGCAGGAACGATAAAACCAGTTTCAACAAACTGGTTCAACTGCTCAGCCATATCTTTTACATTGTATTTCTCTGCTAAAACACTAATCTTCTTTGAGGTAATGTCCCATTTCTCAACTAGATAGGAGACTACGATCCTATATAGCTGGCTTGCTTTCTGAAGATACCTTTGGCATTCTGTTGGAATGTCTATTTGGTAAATTCTTTTGCGTGCATCTTCCAGAAAATCAAAGATCTTACTTTTCAATTCCTCTATTGCTGTAGAGCTTAGAAGATCATTGAACCAGTTAACTGTTGCAGCAAGTCTACTATCTTTCCATTTCTCAATATTTTGAGAAACCACAGCAGAGACATCTTTGATGTACTGTTTTGCAGCTTCTAATTTTTGTGGCAGCTCCAAAGCTTTAATTTCATCATTGATGTTTTGAGTTGCTTGCCGAATTTTATTGTTTGTTTCATCTACAAATCTGTTGTAATCAAAGGACTTCAGCTTCTTTATCGCAGAATCAAGGAAGTCATTGATACCATCCACTAGCTTTTTATAATCATATGTTTGGAGCTTCTTAATGGCATCATCGATAAACTTCAAAATTTGGTTGAAGAATGGTTTTATGTCAATTTTTTTCAATGTGATGACTAATCGCTGAACTGTTTCTGAGATTTTCTGCTGTTTGTATAATTCTATCATCTTATCCATTAGAACTTTGACCTGGTCGTCAATATTATACTTTACAATAAGTTCATGCATGTGGACTCTGAATGCATTGATCTTCTCAGATATTTCATAATCTTCCATAAAATTTAGAAGGATGTCTTTGATTTGTCTAAGGAATTGGTCTATTTTTTCAAATGGAAATTGTACTTTTAACTTTTTTATAAGCATTTCAGCATCAATTGTCTCTATCTTCTGCTTCAACGTTTCTGCAATATGTTGGGCATCGAAATTCTGAATCTGATTCTTCAGTTGATCAAGTTTTTCTTGTACCTGAGCTCTGATTTTGTATGTGGCATCCACATTTTGAACCCAAGCAGCAGTGTTGCTTCCTATTTCGCTGGGGTCATACTGAGAAATAAAAGACTGGAGTTCCTGAATTGTGTTGATCATTGTTACACTGATTTCATATTGCTTATCTAGAACCTTTATTTTTTCAACAATTTTCTCGATAAGTTGCATGATAGCTGGTCTTAAGTCATAATTCTCCTTCATATACTTTTCAGTTTCAGTCAGAAGTACTTGCAGCTGAGTCAAAGCATTTAGCAGGTTAGCTTTAGCATTTTCCAATGTGTTTTGAAGGTCCTCAATTGTTATGCTATAATCTTTTGTGAAGGCATCCAGATTCTTTTTCAGTTTATTCACTTTACTTTCCAAATTGAAAGAGTTCACATAGTCATTCACTTGCTGGGGAAACTTATCTAATGCTGTTTTGTATTTTCTCATAAGTTGGTCTATATTTATGCTCTTTAGATTCTTCTGAATGGACTTCATTGCAGTTAAAATGGAATGTCTGAATTGCTCATAATATGCTGGAAGTCTTTCCAAGAAAGGTAGATTGATGACATGAACATCTGCATTTTTATCATATTTGACAGAAAGAGAGAGGGCAAATTCTTGAGGCTCGGCTATATTTTCTCTTAAACCCAGGGTATCAATTAGATTAAGTCTTTCATTTTTTGTGAATGGTATCTTCATAGGAAAATCTAGTACAGAAAGATCAGCTAAAGTTTGTCCAGTCAACTCCACACCAATATTTTCAGCATTGTTAAACACGTTAATGTCTTGGGTATATATATGGTTATTCAGCTGACTCTTCGTTTTCCAAGCACTGCTTTGTTCAGATGGAGTAAAAATAACCGTGACTTTGCTATCTAATCCAGTATTATATCTTTCCCCAGAATTGATGATGTGGTTGGTTGATCCCTGGTAATCATGGGAAAAGACAAATGCAAGTGGTTCTGCTTTTAGCAGGAATTTGCTGTACAACCGACCAGATTGTTCTCCCCAAAGTGCAAAGTGTCCATCTCCATTAGTATGCATATCCAAAGTGACAGTAAAGGGGGCAGCCACAGACCGTATTTCATTAGAAAAAGTTAAGAATTTGGAATCACAGTTTGTGTGGACGTTGATCGTAGAAGAGAGTCCTGCAACGTTTAAGTTAACTTTATGGGTAAGGGCTGCACCCTGAATGCTTGCAGCTGTGTCTGTCTTCATATGTGCAGTCAAATCTCCATAAGTAAAGATATAGGTATGCTTTATCTCATTGCCACTATAAGCGCCTTTAATATTACCATCCAGATTTACCTTGAAGAGCTCAAGCTGCAAGCGGACTTTGTTGTTTATATTGGCACTGCTATATTTCAAATCATTGTTCAAGTTGGCTGTGAGGGAAGAGGGCTGTAGTTGTAGGTCCACATGATGTTTGTGGGATATGTCTGGGTTAATAGTGTGGTCCAAATTTGAAACATAAGTCAAGGACAACCCTACAGTGTTCAGCTCGTGGGTGTGTTCAAACTTTGTTTCTTTGTATGATCCTGTCAAACTATTTGAAAATCGAAGTTCTCCATTATTTATTCTGAAGTTCAAAATATTTTTGCTGTCCACATCCAAAATGCTCCCTTGGTAGGTGCTCAACAGTGCTATTTCTGTGAGGGCTAGTTTCCCATCCAAGCTGAACCTTGCATTGTGTATCCCCGATCGTCCATTGGTATCAATCTTCACAGAAGCACCAGAAGCGCCAATTCGTGCATTCATTTCATTCTGAAAGACCAGTAAGAGAAGCTGCAATTTTGTTGTTGCACTGCTCACCAATCCATCCTGCTTAATACTTAGAGCAGACTTATGTTCTGCCTTATTTCTTCCATTTTCCAATGACAAGTCACTGATGAGTTCAAGGCCTTGGTTATTAACAGAGCCTGATACCAGGGCGTAATATACATTTTCATAGTAAGTGGTCTTTAAATCGGAATGAAGGATAGCCTGTTGCTTGTCTAAAGTTACATCAAACTTATTGATTGCTGCAAAGTTTGGGTAGGTTCCAACTGCCTGTGATGACAGTTTCAGCTGGCTGTTTTGATACTTTAAGGAAACCTCATTAGTCAGAATGTAATTCTGTATGTTTGTGGTAGACAGGAGTGTCCATGCATCCGCAGTAATTTTTTGAGTCATCTGGTTAGTAGCCACGAACAAGGAAGAATCGAACTTCAGGGTTGAATCCCATACCAAATTGAGATTATTTTTATCAGAGGTGAGAGATTGTAAGTATGTGGTTTTGGCAAACATTGTAGCAACCTTCAATTGCCCTTCTAGATTGGTAACACCAACATGCGAATTGTCTTCGTCAGTGGAATCCTGATGGACAGACAAGGAAAACATAACTCCGAAGGGGCTGGAAGCCTCCAATGTCATGGTATTTTTGACGGTGGGAATGAGTCCATGTTTGTTGACCTTGCTGAATTTAAAATTGGAATTGAGGAGGCTGTGTCGGAGTGAGTTTTCATAATCATAGGTAAGTCCGTTTCTGTCATAACTTGCTTCTCCCGTACCTGAAATAAAATGGGGAAAAAAACATTAGTAACTTTAAGATGCTAAGTAACTTGAGCTATTGTGATTTTAAAATGATTGCTCTCCTCATTCCTCATTCATGAATTCTATAATCCAGATGTTTAAAATGCAAGAAGTATGCTTGCATACTTGAAAATAAGTTGTGCTGTATTCATTGGGGCCTTGCTCTGAGTAAGTGTACACAGGGACTGACTTGAATAGGACTATTTTTTTCCTTTGACCTATAGTGTCAAAGGAAATGCAGTTTATTTGGCAAAATTTTCAGAAGTGGTTTCAAATTGTCCTCTTTCTAAGACTCAGAAGCAGTGGTGGAGTTCAATTTTTTTACTACCGGTTCTGTGGGCGTGGCTTGGTGGGTGTGGTGTGGCTTGGTGGGCGTGGCAGGGGAAGGATACTGCAAAATCCCCATTCCCCCCCTACTCCTGGGGGAAGGATATTGCAAAATCTCCATTCCCACCCCACTCTGGGGCCAGCCAGAGGTGGTATTTGCCAGTTTTCCGAATTACTCCAAATTTCCGCTACCAGTTCTCCAGAACTTGTCAGAACCTGCTGAATTTCACTCCTGCTCAGAAGTAATGACTGACCAAACATTACCCAGCTGCCCTTTGTCTCTAAGGCAGGATTAGAACTTGGGCTTCCCTGCTCCAAGTCCAGCACCTTAAGCATTAGACCCAAACTAGCTTGCTGAGTGGGATTTATAACAGATTATATTTATAGTAGATTATTTGGGCATTGTTCTTTTTTAAAAGGTATGCAAGGATTGCTTAGAAGTTTCACTGAAAACTTAAAAATAATGTTAATTCAATTCAATGTATGAGCGCAGTTATAACTTGTTTGACATTTTAGCATGTGGGATTGTCATGGGTGTTAGCTGTAGCAAACTACAGATGACAACAACTTCCTTTTAAATCTATGGGGTTTTTTTTCTTGCAAAATACAACATGTTTAAACCTGATGTTCATATCTTGAGGTAGAAATACTTTTGCATGACCTCTTTTATATATTTATAAACATACAGAAGCAAGTGAGCTATGGTAGCATATAGCTGGGCACTGGAAATAAAAGTTCAATCAATGTTATGTAATAAATAACAGGCTAGGTTTGAATTTTGAACCTCCAAATGCAATGATGTTCTTGCCTCATGATCAAATTCAAGTGTTATTTGAAACCAGAGGCAGGCAATCTGTGGCCTGGAAAGATGTTGCTGAAAGCAGCTTTCACAGTCCAGCCACAAGCTGGAGGTGAGAAGAAATGCAGAAATTATGGGGACTTTAGTTGAGTAACATTCTGGATAATTGTTCCATTCTCCTGCACAGACTGAACTGCAGCTATAGATGAACATTAATCAGGAAGCATCCTAATTCCAGACACCGGAAAAAGAGCTTTCCCTGGATCAATCAGGGGGTTTGCAGTACCCCTGAGATCACAGGGATGTGCTCTACACTACCACAGTCAAAACTAGACTGCGGGGTCCGAAAGGAACCATCTGGGATCGGGGCTGTCGGCGGGGGTTTCTAGAGCTCAGTAATCCCCGAATGTGTTGCCGCGGCGTCAGCTGACGCCGCCTCAAACTTTCATTTTCAACCAACTGCTGTTTATCCTATCTAAACTGGCCAAGATTTGAAGTCATTTTCCAATCTTGATTTCTGAGCCTGGTTTGTTTTACTAAACCATTGGTTAAAAACTGATATGGATTCAAGCATATAGCAAGAAAGGCATCACTAGTAGGGCATGAGGTAGAAAGATCTGATTGATTCCTTCCTGCTGTATCAGAACAGAGGGAACAAGGCCTAAACTTGAGGTTTATATTGTAACATGAACTATATGGTTATTCTCAACTTGCTTCCATTTAGATCAGGGGTGTCAAATTCATGGCCCACCGGCAGGATGCGTCACGCGCTGGCCACGCCCACCCCCATTTTAGCAAAGGGGGAAAAGGTCACGGTACAAGTTTGACACCTCAATTTAGATGTATTATTACTACTGCCAAATTTGTGTGAGAAGTTTTATATCAGAATAAAATATTTTATTCTTTATACTGTTTTCATCTTCCCTTAAAACATTAACAAAATCCACCATGGACTGAGAATCAGCGTCTCAACTAGATAATTGACAGTCAAGCTAAAGCTACGTTAATCAAATAAAAATAGCAAACGGGAAAATCTTTTACTCAAATTTCCACAAACCCCCAAATAAATTACCCAGACCCAATCCACATATCAAAGGTTAAGGTCTGCAAACACAATTAGAATTTATTAAATTATATCTCCCAGCAGAACTGCATTTTCACAAGAATAAACATCATAAATAACATACCTACACACACATATACATGTGTATATGTATCACACTAGAACCAGCACATAGACACTTCTACATCCAGGAAAGCTCCCCTATAAAACAGTGTCACTATACCCCATTTCTCTGCAGCTGCCTCTAAAGGCAAAGTCTTTGCTTTTAGGAATAATATTTCTTCTTTCCTTAAAGCTGTCTGGGTCTCATTTTTATTTATTCTTGCACAAGCCTGGCTCAAGTTGGAACCCCAAATTATTCTTCTGACATTCTCAATCTTTGTGCCCTCTGAAACTTAAAATACAGCGAGGGTACCAGTATGAGGAAGACTACACAATGCTAAGTGATCTTAGACAGACATAAGATCTCAAAGCCTCCATCTCTCTTGTATGATAGTAAATTCTGATTCAGAAACTTGCTCCCAAATTAGGCACAAGATTGTGCAATACTTTGTAATAAGAGTATTGTACAGCTTTTTTTTAGTTTCACACATTTAATATGCTTTTTTTTTTAAAGGCAATCAGTGTTTATGCAAATATGCCAACCAGGCTGTTAGAGTTCTCTGCATGAACAATCAGGACTTAGTATGTTGAGTTCATTTTCAGAATCTAATAATCAAATAGTAAGAATTATTATACTTGGGAAGAAACTCATTCAATTAAACTGTGTAAACATAAAACGTTAAAACCATTTGTGTGTTCAGAGCAAAGAGTCTGTGACTTTTGAAAACATAGGAAACACAGGAAAATATAACAGATGCTTAATTAGTTGTTTTTATAACACTAATTGATGCTTACCTTGTACATTATATGAAAGTAAGTCCAAAACAGAATCAGCTTTTATAAAGTATCTTGTTTTCAGACTGTACGCATCTTTTGTGGTGTTAGCTAAAGAATAGAAGCCAGACCAATTGTAGTAATTGTTGTACAAGTTGGA
This sequence comes from Ptyas mucosa, assembly GCA_012654045.1. NCBI lineage: Eukaryota > Metazoa > Chordata > Lepidosauria > Squamata > Colubridae > Ptyas > Ptyas mucosa. Next base: position 1,347 of record WNWU01021107.1, on the reverse strand, counting down.
AGTGATCTCAAAAGTGCCCAACAAAGGTACCCGAAGTCTGTAATCGTCAGGGATGGAGAATTGTGGAATTTTATACTCCTGCGATGGAATATTTAATCCCAGTGATTCCACAACCAGTGCTGGTGCTCTTAGAGTCTTGGGTATGTTTATGTCCTGTGATGATCGTCCACCGAATGGCACCGGGATAGTAATGAAAGTACTGTCTTTATTCCAAACGTATTTAATCTTGCCATCACTGGAACACAGAATTACCCACTGTAAATTTAAAAATGCACTATTCTTCTTCGAAACATGTCCATTTTAATAGACAGCAGACAAAAGCAGTAACTACAAAGCATTATTAATAATCTTGCTTGGAAAAAATCCTAATGAAGTCATCTCTTGAAGAGACCACCGCTGAAGAAATGGTTAACTTTTGCTTTTACTTACTATTATCCATCCATCGATCCATCGATCCATCGATCCATCGATCCATCGATCCATCCATCCATCCATCCATCCATCCATCCATCCATCCATCCATCCATCCATCTATCTATCTATCTATCTATCTATCTATCTATCTATCTATCTATCTATCTATCATCTATGTTTTCCCCCGAATGTCATCACTCTGCTAAACAACTAATTCCCACGACCCTGTCAAATTATTTACTAAGACTGTATTACTATTATTCTTCTCATCCTTCCTAGTACCTATCTCTTCCCACTTATGGCTATAACCATGTTGCTTGTATCTTTCCAATAAATTGTTTTATTGTTTCCTAGTATGATTTGATTCAGGGGTGAAATCTAAAATTTGTTACTACCGGTTCTGTGGGTGTGGCTTGGTGGTGGTGGTGGGTTTAATGTGACTGGGTGGGTGTGGCCAACTTTTTTTTTTTTTTACTTTTAAAGGCATTTTTTTCTACAACCTCTTCAGCCAAAGAGGTTGCAGAAAAAAATGCTTTTAGAAGCCTCTGATGATCCCAGCTGAGCCGCGCGATCATCAGTGGCTTTTTTTTTACTTTTAAAAGCATTTTTTTCGGCCGAAAAGGTTGTAGAAAAAATGCTTTTAAAAGTAAAAAAACAACCTTTGATGATCTTGCGGCTCACCTGGACATGGGAGGGGGGCGCAGGGATTTTTGCTACAGGTTCTCTGAACCACCCGCCGCCATTGCCACCCGCCAGTCCGAACCGGGAGCATTTCACCCCTGATTTGATTGCTTATTAGTATCTAACCTATGACTATCACTAAGTGTTGTATCTTATGATTCTTGATGAATATATTTTATTTTTTCTTTATGTACACTGAGAGCGTATACACCAAAGACAAATTCCTTGTGTGTCCAATCACACTTGGCCAAT
>WNWU01021106.1:0-12109 GCA_012654045.1 Ptyas mucosa | reverse complement strand
CTTGTTGTGATACCCTATGGAAAAGAAACAATAAAGGATTCTGATTAATTTTATACTGAGTCTCTGGTCTTTTGGGCCTAAGGAATAAAAGAAACAGATTGGTAGCAGAGGATGGTTGGGAAGATCCAACCATCTTAATAAAAATGCAAGACAGCATAAACATAAGAAAAAGACCTACCAGAAGGTCATCAAAAAAAATGGCAGCTCAAATAACTCCCGCCAAAAATGCGGGCAAAAATGAGCAATTCCCCAAAAAAGAAAATACACCAAAACTAAAAGACGACCATCTGATCCTAGAAATAAGGAAAGAAGAAAAAAGAGATTTAATAGAACTGATAAAATCAACGCCGGATGATCCAACTCTGCTCGCGAAACTACACAGCGTAATGAAAGACCATGGAGCAGCAGCAGAAAGAAAAGGAATAGAGAAACACCAACAAAATGAAGATAATCCGGTAAGAAACTACCAACCTGAACACCCGACAGAAAATAACACAGATGAACTTTTCGCGCCTTTTAGAAGGCAGCCATCTTGCCTGACCAGCCCACCAAACATGGCCGACCAACTGTCCATCAAGGTCCTGGGTTCAAATCCTGACACGCAAAACGGGGCCCGCGAAAAAGAAAAACACCAAAAATTAAATTTTAAAGAAAAACAAACATGGCAAAAGTCAAAGGGACGACCCACTGAAACCGAAATAGAAGATGCCATGCAAGTGCTCGAGGCTGCATTTGGGGGTAAATTAACTATATCTAAAACGGAACAAGACGACCCTGAAGCCACCACTAACCTCACGATTTCAAAGATCCAAAAAAGACTATGCTACCTCGAAAACCCATCCATAACTAGCAAAGGAAAACACTCAACCCCCAGCCACGAGCATTCCCATGAGGAACCCGACTCATCCCCAGAGAGGAGCCCAGACCGCGAACCGACCAAACGACGCCAAAACTTCGAGAGGAAAATCTATACTTACCAAAGCGACAGATGCATCCCATCGACCCGAACTGCTTCCAGATCGACCATCGACTATTGGGGGCCATCCGGAGCTGGCACTGAGAAACACCAGGCAGATTGGGGCCTTCCATCAGCAGCAGCGAACCCAAGCTCTTCCCTCTACAGCGACAAAAGAAAAATGAGTTGTGAGCATGTGCAGAACCCTCCAGCAACCAGAAAAGAGGAAACCCTAGAAGCAAGAAAGTACAGATCCACAGGAAACATAGAGACAAGTCAATGCAGATACATCTCAAGCGTACCTTTACCTTATTGTGAGTACATTCATGATCTGAACCATGGACAGCAACAAACCTTAGGTAATTATACACACCACATAAATACATTTACAGCTGATGTAATTAAATTAAAATTAGATGGGTCTAATTTGCAGGAATGGGGGCAACAATTAGAGATTATGTACCTAAAAGAAAATATGTTATTCTTTATAAATAACCCACCCTGCAAACCATGGACACGTGACCTGGACTGCCTTCATCACAAAGCATTTTATATTCTGATTGCCACTATATCTCCAAGTATTTTTCCCAGCATTGAAAACAATTTGACTGTGTCAGAGATTTTTCAGAAATTGTTCAATTTATTTCAAAGAAATAATGCAGCATCTACTATTAGAAAATCTAGAGAATTTTATGCAGCAAGATTGAAGAGTGGGATATCAATGAGTGAGCATATTCTAAATTTGAATGCAGCCAGGACTGAGCTCACACAAAGGGGGGAGGTTATATCAGAAAGCAGCTTTAAAAGCATAATAATTAATTCACTTGATTCCAGCTGGGACAATTATATTACAATATTGGATAGCATGAATATAGAACAGCTCACGTTAGAAGACATAACTAGTAGGCTTATAGCAGAAGACAAAACCAGAAAGGAGAGATCAATAGGTCTTAGAGATGATAGAATCAGAAGAAGGACAGAGTCACAAAGCAGGGATAGGAACACAAATGGATGCCACATCTGTGGGTCATACAACCACTACAAGAGGGATTGCCCAAAGAACCCAGAATATAGGAACCAATACAATACAAAAGAAAGGCAAGATAGAAGGGTCAATTTCTCTAGTAGGCAGTCACCTGACTACAGAGACAAACGTAGTGGATCACCTAAAATAAAGGGTAGATTTAGATATAGAGATGATTCTAAAGAAAACAGGCACGGTTACCTCTACGGATTGAAAAAGGACAATCCAGAAACTTTAATCACTCACGCTAGTTGGCTCATCGATTCGGGGGCCACTAGCCACACAACTAATCACAAAGAAATATTAGAAAAATTCACCCCAAAGAACTATTACATTAGAGTGGCCAATCAAGAAAGGGTTTTGGTAAGTGGAATAGGCTGTGTGAACATAGAAGGAATTGGAAAAATAGAGGGGGTACTTTACATACCAGATATCCCACAGAATATACTAGCCATAGTAAAACTAACCAAGGAACATGATGTTACAATCACTTTCAGTAACGGAGAAGCATATATGTACAAAGAAAATAAGCCTGTAGATGGAATATTTGTTAAAGAAGGGCTTATTTATCTACAACCAGTTAAAAGCAATGAAATTAAGATTTTGGCCAAAACTAAGAATGTGGGATTTAATACTGATAATCTGGAGATCATTGAAAATGTATCTGATAAAACAAACTGTAATAATTCTATTGTGACTGACAAAATTACAAATGGGAAAATGATGCACGATAATTGTGCACACTTGCTGCACAGAAAATTGGGTCATGCCAATTTCCAAACTGTACAAAAAATGTTAGAATGTTCAGAGGATGTTAAAGTAAAAAATTGTGACAATTATTTAGATTGTTCAGTCTGTAAATCTGCCAAAATTAGATGTAAGCCAAAACCAAAGAAAGCCACACGCACAACCCAATCCATATTTCAATTAATACATATGGATCTCGTCGGCCCACTCAAACCCTCACTCAAATATAAGAAAAAATACTTTCTCACCATTGTTGATGATTTTAGCAGATACGGTTATGTTTACACATTAAACCACAAATACGAAACATTCAAAAAGGTAAAAGAATTTTACAAAAGGATAGAAACTCAACATGGCATAAAAATTAAGCAAATTATGACTGACAGAGGTTCGGAATTTTTATCAAAAGAATTTTGCAATTGGATCAATGATCAGGGTATACTACACTTCAAATCCTGCCCTTTTTCGCCATTCCAGAATGGAATCGCGGAGAGGAAAAATGGTTTACTACAAACCATGGTTAGATGTGTCCTGGAGGATGCTGGTTTAGGTCACTCTTTCTGGGCAGAAGCCCTCACATATTCAAACTACACCATAAATCGACTTTGGTCAAGCACAATAGAAAAATCCCCATATGAAATTATGTACAATAGAAAACCAAAGATAGGTCACCTTCATATTTTCGGGGTAACTGCGGATGTATATATTCCAAGACAATTAAGGCGAAAAGGGGAAAAGATATCAAAAAGACTCAAATTTATGGGATACGAAACCGGTACTAAGGGTTATAGATTCATAGACCATAACAATAATTTCATTATCTCCAGAACAGCAAATTTCCATGAACACAGTAATTGGTCAAGGATACATCTCAACGACTTATGTTTAACACAAACAAATACCAACACAGAGCCAAAGGAACATAAACAATCAATTGCAACCCCTAGTCTTGTTAAAAAAATCAAACCAGATCACACGAGAATATCCAAAAAGGGATGGAAAGAAGGCCACCCTGAAATACATGTAGACTCACTATCTCATAAGGAGGCTAGATACATGCATACGGACGAAACACCTCCAAGTAGACCAGTTAGGTCAACCAGATGCAACAAACCAAAAAAATTACAGGACTACATTTTATCTATAGATACAACAAGAGTAACCCCAAAAAACTACGAAGACATCTTTAGATTACCCATAGAAGAAAGGTCAAAATGGGAAGAAGCCATAAAAAAGGAAATGGATAGCTTAAAGGAGTTAAAGGTCTACACACCTGTTGACTCACCTCCAGAAAAATCCCCCATAGGAACAAAGTGGGTGTTTAAGATAAAAGAACTAGAGGATAATAAATTATTATATAAGGCCAGACTAGTTGCCCAAGGGTTTGCCCAAAGGTTTCCCGATGATTATGAAGACACATATTCCCCTACTGTTCGGTCCGAGAGCGTCAAAACCGCTTTCGTTCTAGCATCTATTTTGAATTTGGATGCACACCAATTCGATGTACAAACCGCATATTTACATGCTGATTTAGATAAACAAATATACGTAAAGGCCCCACCTAATAATATTTCTCAAACTGAAAAATTCTGGTTATTAAACAAGAGCTTATATGGTCTGAGGCAATCAGGCAAACGCTGGTATGACTGCCTATCAGAAATCCTCACAAGAATGGGGTTCAAGGCAACATCAGCCGACTTATGTTTCTTTGTTAAAATCACCAGCACCTCCACAGAATATGTGCTCGTCTATGTTGACGACATTTTATATTTTGGTAAACAAAGGGCAAAATGTGATGAGTTCGCAAAAGAATTAAGTAAACACTTTAATTTGAAAATATTAGGAAAAGTAAATAAATATTTGGGCGTGCAAATAGAAAAGACATCCAAAGGCTTCAAATTATCCCAAAAAGAAAAAATTATAGAATTAATAAAAAAATGCAACATGTGTGAATCTAAACCATCAGATACCCCCATGTCCACTGATTTTATTAAAAATATGAATGAAGTATATGAGCCTTTTACAGACAATACATTATATAGATCCATTATCGGGTCATTGTTATATATATCAAATTGGACTCGACCCGACATCACCTTAGCCGTTAATCTCTTATCAAGAAATGTAAGCAAACCAAATTTATACCACTGGGAAGGTATAAAAAGAATATTAAGGTATTTAAAATCAACTGTTGACTTCTGTCTGTACCTAGAACCATCTTTATCACAAAAACCCATATTGTCTTGTTTTGCTGATGCTGACTGGGCTGGTGATTCTAAGAGTCGCAAAAGTACATCAGGCTATGTTTTTGCTGTGAATGATTGTCCAATCTACTGGTTCACCGGAAAACAAAACCTAGTGGCAACTTCAACGGCTGAGGCCGAATATATCTGTTTATCGAAAGCTACAAACAGTTTAATCTGGTTTGACGATTTATTGACCGAGATATGGACAGAACCCAGCTACCCAATACACATCAACGAAGACAACCAGGCAGCCATAGACATTCAGGAGCTGAAGCAGTGGGTAAAAGATCCCGTCATATCGACATCAAATTTAAACATGTGAGACAACTATCAAATATAGGTTTTATAAAATTAGTTCATTGTGATACCTCCGAACAAACTGCTGATGTGCTAACCAAACCATTACCTACAAAACAACATATGTACTTGTCATCCAAATTATGTGTAAAAATTTGATATTGATATTCATTATATTCTATTATTGGGTATTTTAGAGGGGGATCTGTTATGAGTAAAATACCCAACCTATTATGTGTATATGTAAGGGTTAAATGTATTTATCATTGTGCCCCTCCCAAGCTCCTCCTTACCTTTCCTTAACTCCTCCTCTTGTATATATAAACCGATGTCCCCCCTATTTCGTGTGCTTGTTGTGATACCCTATGGAAAAGAAACAATAAAGGATTCTGATTAGTTTTATACTGAGTCTCTGGTCTTTTGGGCCTAAGGAATAAAAGAAACACTTACTCTTACTCTTACTCTTACTCTTACTCTTACTCTTACTCTTACTCTTACTCATAATATTGGAACCAGCAGGCATCCAGTTCAACTAAATGATGGGGAGGGTGGGACCATTAGAATAATCCTTTCCTGGAGGTTAATGGATTCCAAAAAGCTCATGGAGATTTTCTAGCTCATATCGCAGGTGTACTCTAAGTCTTGATCTTTGTGAAATACAAAGAATTCAAAGGTGAATGGGGAATTTGGCCACCTAGAATTTGCAGATTTTTTTTTATTGACTTTGATTACAAAATCATCATCCTCATAATTTAGACAATTCTCCTCCCTTTGAGTTCTCCAGGTATTCAAATAAATGCCTGAAGCAATTTAATGGAAATATCTGACCGTGGTACAGTAATAGCTTAGATCAGGGCCAACAAACTGCAGTTTAATCCATACAAGTCAGAGAAACTATTCTGGATGTTCAAGAGAATAGTGTTCAACTTTTCTGGAAGGGATTGAATTCTCCTAAAGTAGGGGTGTCAAACTTACATCATCATGGTGGCGTCATGAGACGTATTGGGACTTTTCCCTCTTCGCTAAATTGGGCATGGGCGAGGCCAGAATTTAGAAAAAAATTCCTGTAGCACAAAGCACCTTTTAACTAAAAAAGATAAGTTCTCATATACACTTATATGAGCTAAATGCAGTGTGCTAAACATTCAGATTCTTGAACGTGGCCCGGAAATACCAATCAGTATAAACTATTCCAGAACAATACTGGAAGTTACATTCATTTCATAGCAGTTTAGCTGATCTTCGCTAGCTCCCAGATTGTTTCCTGTCTCATTTCAAAAAGCTGGTATTAAGCACTTTTAATTTGGGATCTCAGTAATGCCTTCTCATACATTCCTGTCATATCCGAATTCCAAAGATAAATTTCCAAATCCCATAAACATCCTTGTATCCTGAAAAGTAGTGAACAACTACTGGGAATGATCCTTTTCAATGAAAGCTCTTCAATTCCAAATGATATCCCCAGTGAGATGCACCTGGAACCAGTCGTTTGCATAAACAGCTACTAGTGATAACAGTTATCTATTCTATGGAATCGAGACCAGCATGCCTCTTATTACCCAGTGTTTAAGATCAGGAGTACAATGATGCCACAGCACTGTCATTTCCTCCTCCTGGTCTTCCATGGCCATCTTGTGGTCACTGTGGGAACAGAATTGAAAACTAGATGGACTTGGTTAGTTCCATGAGGGGGATCTTCTTCTGTTTCTTTAAAAAGCTGTGTCTAGATAGTCTCCCCCCTTTTCAGATCTAACCATTCCTTCAAGCCCCAATGGCCTCTTTTTCTTTTCAAAATGATTCTGACAGATGAAAGGTATGAGAAAGCGATTATTTTAATGTTTATTCAATGCAGCACTATGTTATGTTGCCAGATATCTGCCAACATAACATTTACTTAAGGAGAAATGAAATTTGGAACCTGGATAATGAAACACAAGCTAGAACACAGCTGAGATCATGTTACCTGAACTTCCTGGTTTAGCTGAAGCATAAGAAGAAATTGATTGTAGGATATGTTTTAATAGCTCCAGCATCGAGGCAAGTCGAGCCCTTTGAGTTCAGAACTGTCGCACCTTCATTCAAACTTTATAAACGATCTTATTTTCATTAAAAGAAAAAAGATGTGGGGAAAGCAAACCAAATGCTGTTTCTGCTCCATCAGCCATTGGGTAGTTGTTTGGTGTTTCATTTGCTAATGAAATATTTATGAAGATATTTGTTTAGAACTTTAATTGGGACTGTGAATGACTTTCATATGTTTATAGTGATTTGCAGCCCATCATAAATGCCATATGATGTTCTATCATTCTGTTGGGAATAGTCACTATGCCTTTCACCATCCCAACTGTTACATAACAATAAGCAGAAAGGACAAAAGGATAACTTAATCTAAAACAGGCCCTATACATATTTATTTTGTTGGTAATACAGATCCTATCTGAAGTGAAATGTGCTTCCAATCAGGTAATCGTGGACAGTTATCATAATATTTTCCATATTTAAAGTTTTGATGAATACCCACCATGATAAAATGCAGTAAGACATCCAAACCTGTGGGCTGAGATTGGAGCTTAATCAGTGGTGGGATTCAAGTAATTTAACAACCGGTTCTCTGCCCTAATGATTTCTTCCAACAACCAGTTTGCCAAACTGCTCAGAAAGTTAGCAACTGGTTCTCCCAAAGTGGTGCGAACTGGCTGAATCCCACCACTGAGCTTAATTCAAGGTGGGTTTTATTTAGGAAGGCCAAGGTCCCCTTTGTCCCACCTTTGCTAGTTGTGTAGATTAAACTTTCTTGCTCTAACAATACTACCAAAGAACATTTGAAGGCAGATCCATAAAAATGAATAACTGCATGGAATGCGGTTCAATTGGATATTTCTATTTATGACTGAATGACAAATGGATCTGATTGAATCAAAAAAAGCTTATTACCATTATTAACACAGATCTGACCAAATCAACTCACTGATTAAAGTTCCAATCCTAGGCATATCTGGGAGAAAGATTATTAAATTCAGCATGAACTTCTACAACAAATATAGATGTTATGATATTTCTTCTCTTTACAACCATTGTACATAGTAGGTATAAGTTTTTACATTGTCCTGTCTTGTATTATATAGATAATCACAGAGAGTGTTCACAACTCTATGATGTTGGGTAGAGTGAACAAGAGCCACAGAGCTATGCAACTGGAGATATTCACCAGCCTTGAGGGACATACACTATGTGGAAGGAAGGATCAAAATGGCAGCCATGATCACTGCATCAAAAGCCCACTCTTTTTTCACATACACTGCATGAAGATGCTCCTGCCAATCTCCAAGGGACCCCCCTTCCCAATGCACAATCTATCTAAGGATAGGCAACCTGAGCCACTCCCCATTGCTGAACTATTAAGTCAACTACAGCTACAACCCTTACAGTTACTGCTAAAGTGTTGTGAGTCACTTTTTTTCCAAAGGGTAGGCAACTACCCTGTTTCCCCTAAAATAAGATATCACCTGATTATAAGCCCAATTGGGGTTTTGAACACATGGGCTAAAATAAGCACTCCCCCCAAAGAAGTCCTCCCCAAAAATATTTAAACGTATGCGCAGCTAGTCCCCGCCATTTCCTCTAGTTAGGGTTAGGAAGACAGAGCTGGAAATCAGGTAAGACAGCAAGAGGAGTCTCGTCTTGTTCCACGCACTCCAAAATAATAAGACATCCCCGAAAATAAGGCCAAGCACTTATTTTGGGGTTAAAAAAAAATATAAGAGAGGATCTTATTTTCAGGGAAACACAGCATTTGATCCAGTTTGGTAAAATATCTCTGAAAAACAATTCAGATGTGTTCCAACCAGATCCTAGTCTTGATATACTGTAGGAAATAAGAGAAAAATATAGTCCTGAATACTTTAAATATGGGCTAAAACAACATTTCGTCTGGTGATCTCAATTGTAAAAGGCAAGACTTCCCTGTTGTTGTTGTTGTTGTTGTTGTTGTTGTTTTATTTGATTTATATGCCGCCCTTCTCCAGAGACTCAGGGCGGCTTACAATGCGTTAAGCAATAGCCTTCATACTTTTTTGTATATATTCATACAAAGTCATCTTATTGCCCCCCAATCTGGATCCTCATTTTACCTACCTTTGAAAGGATGGAAGGCTGAGTCAACCTTGAGCCTGGTGAGATTTGAACTTGCAGTAATTGCAGGCAGCTGATGTTAATAACAGTGCTTTAGTCTGCTACACCACCAGGGCTCTTGTTGTGTTTCTGACAGTAACCTGATTGGAAAATTCATCCTCAGGAGCATCCTGGTTAAGATTTGTTGATGCAGAATGGATTGGATCAGATATACTTCCTTCCCTTGATACTGCTCTGCTCCAAGGGGCTTTGGAGTGTAGGAAGTTAGCACTCACCCCTCCCCTAGAAAAATGAAATATTTTAGGATATACTACAAAGGTAGAATATTTTCCCTAAAAGAGAAGTAGAAATTCATAGCAGCAGAAACTCAGCCCCCCACCTTTGATAATGGGGTGTTAAGGCCTGAGCCAGTCTATTCTACATAACAAAGATCTACCTCCTTCAGGTAGAGCCATTTAATTGCCCTTTATTGCACCACCCACCAAGTTTCAACCAAACTTGGCACACAGACAATGTAAAAGGCTAGCTATGACCTTTGGCAGCAACCAATCAGAATACTCGTCCTGGGCCCCAGGAAGTTCAAAGCCAGAGAGGGCATAAAACCCAGGGACTCGCTGCATCTCTGCCGTTTTCTGTTCAGGAACTCAAACCATGTGATCCTGTCCACCATTAAACCATCTTTCCAAGCAGTCTCCATGTTCCCAGTGTCTTTTTCCCCACTTGGAATTGAACCCAGAAGGGTATTTCTTCCAACAGGAATACACATGGGCTCATACATAGCATTGGTCCACAATTCTTGAAACTAGACAGTTTTTCCCTGTATTGCGTTGCAGGTGGGAAGAACAGCCACACAACCCTGGGGCAAGACACAGCTGCTTTGACAAAGCAAAAAAATAAATAAATCCTAGACTGGGGCTTAATCTTATGATTAACATTACAAAGCCAGGTGGTTTTTCCCTGTTAGAACAAGTATTCTGTCTCGATGTTCCCAGCTAGATGACTATTCAGAAATGTGCTTTTTGGGTTTTTTTTAAAAAACTCTTATCTTCCAGAAATTTGTGTCCCCAAGGTATTAAAGCCTCTTTGTTTTCCAAGCAGAAATGCTGTGCCCTGACATTTCACATGTAGGTATTTCCAGCAGTGGGTTGTTATCTCAAGGAACCTAGGATATTCTCTTGTGTAATCTACATTTGAAAGTGTTAACTTAAGTGCCATTCCTGAGGCTGGGTTCCTCAAGCAGAGCTTCCCCTGCTATTTCTGAAGCCTCCAAGCAATGCATACAACTTTGCAATACCAGTTTCCTCTTCTCTCTCACTCCTCCCATTCCACTGTCTTTCAATGTCCCATTAATACAGCTGACATCACCCCAGTTGGAATTTTGGGGGGGGGGGATTGAAATGTTGGTTGCACCTGTACCAAATGAGCACTTTGATGGTTGCTGTGTTTTGGGGGTTTTTTTTCCTTCCCCAAGCCGGGAGGGGGAAAAAAAAACCCCAAACCCCAGCCCTTGAAGTGATTCCGCACAGCTCTGTTCAATTTGTTTTTAAAACAAATTGCGGTTACATTTGCTTTTCAGAGTTGACTTTTTAATGGTGTGTGAGTGCAGTGCTGTTGAAGCTTCCCTTTTCGCAATTGACTTGGACCCAAATTTCAAGCCAGCAAAACCAAAACGGCAAGGCCTGACTGAGCTCAGAGGAAATTGATGGGGAAAGATCTGTGACTTAGGGAGAACATTGTGCCTAATGGAAATGAAAGCGTTCAAAAGGGAGCCTACAGAGCCAAGGATTTAAATAGATGAGGTTTTTATGTAACAAGAATCTGAAGAAAACAAAACCTCTCGATCCCCTTTTTCAGAATCTTAATGAGGACTTCAGCAAACGCAGAAAGGGCATTGCTCTATTGTTGCCACCTGCAATCAGCATCTTTCAGTCTGACCTAAGCATAGTGCATAAAATTATCTGCCACAATGTCCTTCCTGTCAATGACTACTTCAGCTTCAACCACAACAATACACGAGCAAATAATATATACAGACTCAAGATAAACCACTCCAAACTCAATTGCAGAAAATATGACTTCAGTAACAGAGTGGTCAATGCCTAGAATGCACTACCTGACTCTGTAGTTTCTTCCCCAAACCTCCCAAATTTTAACCTTAAACTGTCTATTGTTGACCTCACCCCATTCCTAAGAGATCTGTAAGGGGCGTGCATAAGCGGACTAGCGTGCCTACCGTCCCTGTCCTAATATTCCTTTTTTACTTACTCTTTTCATGTATTCAAGTTATGTTTATACTTTTACCTGTTATCTTATATATATGCTTGACAAATAAACTTATGATTATGATAAAGTCCCAGAGCTCCTTAGACTGAATGTGAAACTCTGGGAGATGCAGTTCCAAGAATTCCAAACACCCTATGTTGAGGCCATGTTCTGATCTGCACATTTGTTGTTGTTGTTGTTGTTGTTGTTGTTGTTGATGTTGTTGTTTGTCCTGGTATAAGAAAGTATTGATTGCTTCTCAGGTGATTAGTGTTGCACTTTTTAAAAGTTATCAGAAGTGCTCTTATGGCATTATGGACAATGACTAGTTAACTCCTACAGATACAATGTCTTTCAATTACCCTTTCCCATGGAAAATTATTGGAATAGAATAGAATAGAATAGAATAGAATAGAATAGAATAGAATAGAATAGAATAGAATAGAA
>WNWU01021105.1:0-14532 GCA_012654045.1 Ptyas mucosa | reverse complement strand
ATACATATACATATACATATACATATACATATACATATACATATACATATACATATACATATTTGCATTTTTGAATATTTTTTATTTGCTTCATTTTTGACATTATCATGAATTTCAGTTCATAGGAACTAATCAATTAAATCTAAATCTAATTGTTATTAAGGTAAGATGTTAAAAATTGGGCACTGGTGGGAATTAGAAGGACCTAATGATTACAATGAAAGAACACTTGAATTTGACTTAAAAATATACAATAAAGCAAAATATTTTAATATTGGAAATGTTGAAAGATATTTTTAATTAATGGACCCAGAAGTTGTTTTTAATAATATCTGTCTCTATGGGTAGACTGTGTTTAAAGGATCCTATGGAAGAGAAACAAGTTTTTTACCTGGTAAAATTAAGACTGATTTGAAAGTGGATTTAAAAATGTCAGACTACAAAATGACATACTAAATAAAGCAATTGATAACTTAATAATTTTGAAAGAATATACAAATAACAACTCAAAATAGGCTTCTTAAAGCTTTGAAGAATTTTGTAAGAAGGCAGAAAGAAAAAAAAATGAAAAGTTCTGGGACATTATTTGAAGGCATTAAGAATGAAGATTGTTAGAAATAAAAGGAATATAAAGTTGGTTTACATGATCAACGTTAAAATAGATATGTTGTTATTTCTGGGAATCTTTAATGGACTTTTGCTGACATCAGAACTGAAATGATGAGGCTTTAAGGATTTGTTTATATATAAGAGATAGGTTACGGAAAGAAGAAATTGTTGTATTTTAAGAGACAGTGATAATGACTAAAATTGTTTATAGTTGTGATGAAGGCGGAAGTTTTTTCTTTATATATTTATTTTTTTAAATCACTATATTTTTATTTTGGATTCTTTTCTATTTCTCAATTTTTTTTTCTTTTCTACACCATTTTTCTTTTTATTCTTTTATTATATTTTATATTAATTTTTATTGTTGTAATTGTAATTTTTAATAACATCAATATAAAAAATCTAAATCTTCACTATAATCTAATGGAATGTTGCTGAAATCGTATCTTGTTGGTCTGATTATTTGTTCTCTTTAAATTAGCTTTAATTTTGCAAGGGAGTTATGAGTCAGATAGGCATTATAAGTGTTGGAGAAAGCTTCTGAGAATTCCATGGACAGCCATGAAAACAAACAAATGGATCATCAAAGATCAACCCAGAGTTCTCACTCAAGGCAGAAATGATCAGGCTCTAATTATTCTACTTCAGACACATTATGTGAAGACCTCACTTCTGGAGAAGATTGAAATTTGGGGAAAGTGAAGGAAAGAGAAGAAAAACACTAGCAGCAAGGTTGAAGGACTCAATTACAGTGGCAATGAGTACACTGTTGGAAGACCTGAATGTTAGGGATATATCATCATGAAGAAAATACATGTATGTGGTTGCTAAGAGGTGACACCAATTTAATCAATCAATTATGAGTCAGCTCTGGTTTTGTTTTTGCTGACCATTTCTTCATTTTTGCTTACAGAGTAGTATATAGTTTAATTTTTCTTCTTGTAATATTTAATGCTACACAAAGGATGAATCTGATATTATGATTCTCTACTTTACTTTGTTGAGAGAGTAATTTATTTCCACACCATGTCATATCTTGAATCCACAGTATTTTTCTACTACTTAAGGTATTTCCTTAAGTATACACAGGTCCCATTTAACCTAATTGTAGAGCTTAAGAAACTCCCCTTTAAATTAATAATTGTGACAAAGGAAAACAAAAATTAACTGAAAGCCGTTGCTAATAAACTACTGAGACTCTCAAGAAATCAGTAGTAAGGAAGCTGTCAGATCTTGTTTTGAATGACTTCATTTTATAATAGGTATCAAATTCAAATTTGTTTTTATGCACAGTTCAGCAATACTGGTAAATAGGTAAGGCTATCATTCCTTAGTGTATCAGGATGAGAACTAGGCTGGAGATAATAAAATTGTATGTAAGTCCTTTCTTGTTTAGAGAGAGTTTTGGTATGAGTAACTGCAAAGCGGTCTTTGTTCCATTCCTACTTTAATAGTTCACTGCCACGCGGCAAAGACATTTACTACCCTGAGCAAAGGTTGCAGCCAACAAGTATGCTTGGAGCAAAGTTCTGTGGTTCTGAATCTTATAATAAACTAAGGTAAAGCATTTCTTGCTGCTTTGCAAGAAATCCACAGACTTCAGATAAAGCAGCTCCTTTATAACTTTCTTGATAAAGAAACGGAAAAACAGGCAGAACAGGCAGATGCCGGTTTCAACCTCACTTTGGTTTAACACTGATGCCCCTTTTAAGTCACATCCACAGTGCTGATAAATAACGGCAGAGTCAGCACTGCTAAATCTTCCTGGTACCTCAGGATTTCGTACCAGTAGATGGATTTCTATCCAAAATGATGGGTTTTTTTTATGCCTGAGAACACCTCCCCCCACCCCCCCGCTTCAGATATTTATAATAGCCTGATGCCAACTCCTTGACACTTTTACCACTGATAGCACATTTTTTTGACTGGGGTGAGAAATGTCTCCTGGTTTTCATAGTGTTAAATGATTCCTTAGATCCACTCCTGAATGAAAACTGCTTAAAAAAAGAACGTCTGGGTTTCATAAAACCTAAATAGCGTTTACTTCATAAAAATGTTCTTCTGCTTGTTAAATAGCCCAATTAGAAATGATTTAGATTTTAAAAACAACTGTTTATTACACAAATCTGTTTTAGAAAAGAGGCAACTCCCTGACGTAATGCAAGGTTTACATATAAAAGGTTCCAGATTTGTCCTGGTAGTACTGGAAAGGATTGTTCTCAGAAATCTTGAACTGCTGTTGCCAATCAGCATATATGATTGAATCTACACTTCCATGTTGGAAGCACCAAAGTGCTTCAATGGTGAAAGGATCGGCCATGACATCATCGTAGCTCAGGGGATGCCTAGATGGGGCTCTTTTCATGTCCCTGTTAATGAGCCCACCAAAGTGGTATGTATTTATTTACTCACATTTGTAGGCTTTCAAATTGTTAGGTTGGCAGAAGCTGGAGCAAATAACAGGAGCTCACCCCACGACGCAGCACCATTCGGGTCTCGAACACGGGCTTGCAAATTGTCAAGCCAGCATCCTAACCCTGTGAGCCACCACGCTTCTACATATATGATGGATAGCTAAATGGACTCATCTAGGGTATTTTTTATGCCTTTAGGAGTCACCACTTTATTGAACAATTATATTTAGTTTTTCAATGATTGCTTTAAAATAGGCATTAACTCTAGCTTTGAAAAGGATCAGATCAGATATAATTATTTGATGTAAGATTCATTGACCTTTAACCTACATTCTGACTTGTTTTCTCATGTCTACTGCAAGGTTATACCACACACACACACACACACACACACACACACACACAGGTATGCATGTACTTTATTTCCTTGAAAATGACTGATTCACTCTTTGATTATAAAGTACTGAGTTGTTTGTCACAATCATTAATTGCTCTTGAAATTTAACCTTAGACCTTGGAAATAAATGAATCTATATATTTGGGGCTTATTTTCATCTGCATAATCCACAGCATAAATTAACCCAAAAAAGGTGTTTGCCCATCATTTTGTATTTATTTGATAAGTCTGAACCATCAAAGGGAGATGAAACAATAGGAAAAGAACCTGTGAACGATTATAATATGTAATAAAGCAATAATACAAATGAAAAACTAAGACCGGCCAAACATCAGGAAAATCAACTAAAGTGATATCACACTGATTTTCATTTTAGTTTATGGACTAAAAATACATTAAACAACATTAACTTGCCTTACCCCTGTATCTTGCATCACCCCTTTACCAAACCATATAAGAGGGGCTTGGGTAAGCATGTTTAGTCTGTTCAGCAATTAAATAATCACTCCAAGCACACTGACCAGTGGAAAATGTCAACCTGACAAGGTCATATTAAAAAAAACAAACAAATATCTAATGCCCTCTATCAACTGATAATCTTTTAAACATTTTAATTCTATTTAGTTCTATCCAGCACTTAATCAAGTTTTATAATTAAAGTCTACATTTATGTTTGCAAGGGGAAGCTTAACACTTAATGAAGAGAGATTACAATCAATAATGGGTATTTCCAGCTAGAATCCCAAAAACTTAACTGAATTGACAAGCAACACATTGTTTGTTAAAATCCTATTTATTTCATTGGAGAAGAGGAATTTCATTTTTTTTTTGTTGTTAATAGGATTCATCGAATTTAGCTATGCCTCTTTTACAAAGTCAGTAAACCTGTCCTTGTGTCAAACTACACCATAGCTAACATATAATGGAAAAGGAAGCTGGCTCACAGGAGAAACAAAAATTACTTTGGCTTTACTTTTGATAAATTATGATGCAAGACTTCGGGAATGTGGAGTTCTTATAGCTCATGACACTGGAAAATCCCATTATCCTGCCAGATGATCTTTCCCTCTTTGAAGCTAACACCATCCTATGACCATGAGATAAATCTCTCTGTCTGTCTGTCTGTCTCAGTGGTGGGATTAAGATAGTTCAGGCCAGTTCAGGCGCACTGGTTGTTAAATTGCTGGCTGGCCCCTCCCCTCCCCTTCCAGGAGTCCCCATGTGTCCCGTTTTGGCTCCCAGGTAAGTGCAGGGAGGCCTACTAGGCCCAAAACAGGGTGCTGGGGATGTGTGGCATGGCCCCCCTGTGCCTGTTTTTGCTCCCAGGAGGCTGAAGGGAGGCCTACTAGGCCCAAAATGGGGCACGAGGGGGTGCGGCGCGCCCCCCTGTGCCCCATTTTTGCTCCCAAGGTGATGCAGGAGGCTGAGTGCTGCCTGTCACACCCCATGGCCACGCCCACCCAGCCAGTCATTAGGGCAGAGAACAGGTTGTTAAATTATTTGAATCCTACCAACATATATCCATAGTTGAACGGTACCTATTTACTGTTAAAATTATATTTCTTTTTTTTTTCTTTCACTTTTTTACAAAGCACTTTCAGGTTTCATTAATATTTGTATCTTAAATATTTTTTGCACTGTCATTTTATGTTTGTTCAGTATGTTTTCACATATTTGCAAGACCACTACATATGATAAAATGAATCTGGATGTTGACTACATTTCCAGCACTTATTAGAAATCTCTTTATACATTTTCGCAAATCTATCTGCAGTCAAGCACAAATGATACATAATTTTATATAAAAAAAACCCCACATTCTATATGTATTTTCTTTTCTTTTCTTTGGCAATTTATGTATTTTTACCACAATTATCTGGGGATTTTGTTCTTTTTTTTGTCATTTTAAAAGCAATAAAAATAAATAAACAATACTGTTTTTCTGACATAGATTTCAAAATAGCAACAGCACTTAGACTTATATACCACTTCATAGTGCTTTTACAGCCCTCTCTAAGCAATTTGCAGAGTCAGCACCTTGACCCCAACAATCTGGGTCCTCATCTTACCAACTTCGAAAAAATGGAAGGCTTGAGCCAGTGGGAATTGAACTGCCAAACTGCTGGCAGTCAGCAGAAGTAGCCTGCAGTACTACATTCTAACCACTGCACCACCACTGCTCTTTATTATTAAAAATACTTTACTAGAAGAGACAATATATGTAATATATTTCAGTGATTTATATTAATTTAATTCTTGGGTGAGGGATAATTGCTTTCTTTTTCTTTAGATATATAATTCAATAATTAATTAGATTATCTATTTTACGGTCATGAAATCGTTCCTTGAAGGACAAAAAATCCTCTATATTGTGTAGGGGTGGTTCTGTTTGTTTTGTAAGACTGCCTGGGCACGTCTTGAGCCGCAAAGAGAATTCTGGATGCTGAATTTGAAGCAACAATGTAATCAATTACATACAGATACTGTTTTATAGAGAGATTAAAAATATTATTAACAAGTTGTAATACCATTCTAGATAATAACATTCTAGGATAGCCCTATTCTGTTTTTCCCAACAGACATGACTAGAGGACTGCTATTTAAAGAAATGCGAACAGCTCTTTTGCTACACTTATATAACCTTCAGTGTTTATGTAGCAATGGCCGGAAAAGAAATTAAAAGCAAAGCAGTCAGTTGTGGGATGTCAGATATCTTGAAAGTGGAATAGAATATTCCATTATGTTCAGCATTCAAGAAAACACACTCCAGAAGACAAGACAATTTTATTCCAGGACTGGAACTTATCATGTAATGGTCATTCTGACTTTGGAAGATTATCCATAGCCCTATTTGAGTTATAAATGTTTATCTTTCTTCATATGCAAAATGGTGCAGGGCATAGTCCCTTTATATATTTATATGTTATATCTGGCTTCATTTACCGTTTTCTACATATCCAGTCACAGAGCAGCATTAAATACAATCAGGGAAAATTAAAGCTACTTCAATAATAACACTAAAACTTAGATTAAAAAAAAAAAACTAAAAATTAAGATTTCTAATACTATTATAATACTAAACATTAAAATCTCTATAAAATTCTTAATATTAATACTAAGTCTATAGACTAAAGGCCTTTGAAAGTCTCAGAAAGGATGTAAAAACAGATAAAGATTAAAATGAAGAAAAAATTGCAATAATTTACCCATGCTGTGGATGCTTAATTATGTTTGCGAATTTTAATTGCCATTGGTAAAATCTAGCAATGCCATATGCAATAGCATACAAATGTGATTAATAATAAATGGTGTCTTAAGTGGGAAAATCAAGAAAAATTATGACCTATAATATTTTAAAAAAAAAACAAGAATGAAGTTTCACAACTAATTGGTAATGGGGGTAATGTAAAACCACCTGTGTGATGGTCTCAGTAGCATTTGTACTACATGGACATGAACATGCTAAATGGGCATCAACATGCTACATGGACAGATTCTAACTTCTTTTAACCCAGTAGAAGAAGATAGTTCTCCAATAAATGCCAATATGACTGGAACACAGGATATATGGAAAACCTTCCCATGATGCCATTCCATGGATAGTTATTTGGTAGGAAATTCAGTTATAAACAACTTTAATGAAGCTAATGGGCTTATGTCCAGATAAGTCTACATAGCAATGCCATCTTCAAAAGTGCATCATGTCTAACAAACAAATGTGTCAGGCCTGAAGAATCAGGACCACACATTAAATTCCAGTTAAGATTATTTATTGCCCATATCTATACACAAAAATCTAGTCAACTAA
Organism: Ptyas mucosa; assembly: GCA_012654045.1. Classification (NCBI taxonomy): domain Eukaryota; kingdom Metazoa; phylum Chordata; class Lepidosauria; order Squamata; family Colubridae; genus Ptyas; species Ptyas mucosa. Next base: position 7,304 of record WNWU01021105.1, on the reverse strand, counting down.
TAGAAGGTAAAGGCTTGCCCTATCCAGTTGTGTCTCTCTGTGTGTGCTCATTTTGTTTTCCTAGCCGAGGGAGCCAATATTGTCTGAAGACATTTCTGTGACCATGTGGCCAGCATGACTATATGCTGAGGTGGACAGAATGCTGTTACCTTACCATTGAAGTGGTACCTATTTATCTATTTCCATTTGCGTGATTTCTAACTGCTAGGTAGGTAGGAGCTGGGACAAGAACAGGAGCTCACCCCATCATAGTGCTTGGGTCTCAAACTGCCAGCCTTTTCGTCGATGAGTCCAGCATCTTAATTGCTCCCCCACTGCGCCCCTAGTCAACAAATGATAAGCACTAAACTGGCACTAGATAAGAGTCAACGGAATTCAAGAAGGATTGAGCTTAAACCACTTGTGGGAACCTAATGACTCCAGGCTGATTCCTCTCCTGACTCTGCCCCTAGGCTCTGCCTCTCCTTCTCCTACAAATCACTTTTAAAATAAGAGAAGCACCTATCAAGTTGAAAGAGTTCAACCAATTTTGGAGGCCAGCGTGTGTGTGTGTGTATGTCCTAGCATGAACGTCTTTATGAATCCAAGTAAAAGAAGAAATTCAGAGTATATATTTCTCTATACATAACATTTAGTTGCTAGGTTCATATAAGGGTTACAATTATAGTATACTACTAAATATTTAGAGAATCTTTCTACGTATGGCTGCATATAAACCTAAGGAAAAGCTGCTGAAGAAAGACTTTGGTGGGCCTGATCATCCAACTTCCCAGTCAGACTGGTGTTTCTGCTATATATGTACCTGAATATTTATAATAAAAGTTCATGATTCACTAAAAAAGTTGAAAAATCATGTAGATGCGGCATGATCTTTGTGTTTATTTGCCCTGTGCCTTTTCATGTTTAATGCCTTGACCAATAGCAAATGTCAAAAAAAAAGGCAGCTCCGGGTCACCACTTCTGTTTGTAAATAAAGGGTAAATGTCAAATGTGTAACAAGCCAAACATAATGGTTAACACACTATTCTGCATTATTAGATTAAGGAAAAGAAAAGAACCCCCCCAATCCAACTGACAATCTGAAACAGAAGACTGTTTTTAGACTGAATACACTTTTATTCATAGGTTGTCTTTATTAGCAGTTTGGATATTTCTGCACAAAATAAGTCCTTTTGCTGCAGGGCAATCCAAAATACAAAACAGGTATTTAAAAGTTATTCAGCAACTTGTTTCTAATTCTGCAATACTTTGAATGGAAGACTATAACACAAACGTAGCTCTGGAGTTACATGACAGAAAGCCAGGGGCTGGGGTGGGGAAACCCAAACAAAACCTCTGAAGATCAGACTGTAGCTTCAGAGCCTCTTCAAATGTCACTGTGGGAAGAAATGTCCATCTGATTCAGTTCCAAGCTGGGAGAAAGACACTGGAAACCTGATTGGAAAGATGGTTTATTGATGAAGTAGAACCACATGGGTGTGTGGTTCTGGTGCAGCTGACCAAAATGGAGTTGAGAGTGGGTGGCTTTTATACCTTCTTTTGGGCTTTGCACTTGAGCTTCCTGTTCCTGTGCAAAAACATGTATTCTATTGGCTGTTGTCAGATTCCTATGGGGTCATGTAACGGGTCATAGCTGGCTCTATAAGCAAAAGAGGAAATGCAAATCCTAGGTGTTTGTCTGAGCTAATCTGGTCAGCCTCTGGCTATTGTTTATCTGAGCTCCCAGGTGAAGTTTGGACTGCTCTGGGATGGTGCAATGAAGGGGCTTGTGTTCTGAAAAGATGTTGGGCAATCCCTATTGTAGCTTAATGGCTTTTGTTCTGTTTTGGATCTTGAGTGAGGGGGCTGCTTCTAATCCTGCCATTCTGCCTTTGTTTAGACTTTGCTGCAGGGAGTTTCAAAATATCCTGTCTTGAATGGATTTCTGCCTGCAGTATTTGGTTTGGCTATGTATAGAGCTATCTAGATACTTGTCTTCCTCTTTCAATAAGCTCTTTATCTCTTAAGTGCTGACATCTGCTGTGGGCTATTAAGCAAAGTGGGGGCTGCTTTCTGCCTCTAAAAAAGGTTTCTCCATTTCTCTCTTTGGAGAAATATAATATTCTGCCTTTTTTAAATATTTCCCAAAATATTTCATTCTTCTAGGAGGGGTAGGCGCTGACTTTCTACATCACATTTGTAATATGTAACATAGCAGAAAAATAGTTAAATACAGAAAGAATGATTGTGTTAAGCACATTTATTTTACATTTTCAATTAAACCACAGGCCTTGTCCCCTTCCCAAGTTACATGTTCTGTTTTAGCAACAGAGAACGTAGCAGAATGACTGAGTTCAGAAAATATTGGATCATTTCCCAATAATTTAACCATCAAAATTATTTACTTTTACTCCTTTTTCCATGAAACCCAGCAAGATTACATAGCCTACCTAGGGCCCCCATTTATCTGTATTTACTTCCTTTGTTCATGTTTATGTTCATACTTCTACTTGCTACCTTGTACATGTTTGACAAATAAAATAAAATAAAATAGGTGCTCAACAATGATGAAAATATTTCATTTTTACAGCATTCTCTACAGATGTACAATTTGGACAATGAGAATGTGGAATTAACTCAGGGATCCAGAGTTCTTTGTGTCAACATCTGTGCAGATTGGAATCATTCTTGTTTACTTGGTTACACCAGTCCTTCCCTGAAAACTCCAGAGGAAACATAATAATCATGGGATAAATGGAAAACGCTCCCTTTTCACTGGTAACAGAAAGGCAGAGAAAAGAAATAAATGCACAATTCCTGGAACAGAACGTCTCTCTCAACCATCTATCCTGGAAGTGTTTCAACTTGATCATAGGTCATCTAAAATTGAAGTATCCAACGTGCTGATCAAATAACACTATTAAGAATTAAACAAAACTTTAAAGTGGAGGGGAGACTCAATGAACCTAGATTATGAAATAAATCTAGTTATAATAGTGAGAGATTAAAAAAAGAGAAAAAATTATATCTTTGACCTGATAAAGCAGATCTCTTTAAACGTTTCCAATATTTAGTCAGAAAAAAGCTTAGCTGGATCACTATGGACTGGTCATTTTCTTTGAGCCCAACCAAGCCTAAAGGGTCACTATGGGAATAATTCATGGAGAGTTCATTTACAGAAAAATGATGGCTATGCAATCAATGCCCAAATGGAAAAGAATAGTTTCCTCTCCGTGTAGCACTTCAATAATCTTTCTATGGTAGATTGTTACAGCTGTATTACAAATGGGTATGGAGCACCTCAGAAAAACTGCCTTATCAAAAGTCACTAATAAGCTAATGGCTGAGAAGAAATTTGAACTCAGGACCTTTTAGCTAATGCTACTCCATTTACTATTACCAAACAACAGCCAAATGGCTACTTAAAATTTCTAGGAGCAAAAGTTCAACTGCTTATATAGATTTTCTCAAACAATTCATTTCATTTACTCTATTTGCACAATTTGGAGGCTGCCTGTCTCTTGGTGTCTGATAACCTACTGTTAAAATATAGGAAAAATACAAAAAAGAAAGGGAAAAAAAACAGTGGGATGATCACAGTTTTGGGTAAAGGCAATAAACAAAATTAAAATGATTGCTACTGCTCTGTGAACCTTCTACTATTAACTTCCAGGGTTAACCAACTTAATTTCTCTGGAGGTTACCTCAGATATTAAATGACAAATGCAGGTACTGACTTTATAAGGAACATGCCATGAAGTTACGCAGCTGGAACACTCTTCCCTGAGTTTTATTTTACAGCAACCATTCTCTATACTGTGCAACACAAAAACATTGTTTTCATATCTTAGTGTAGTAAGAACAGGGTCTCATATAAGGAGGGAAAACAACAAAATGCGGACCAACTCCAATAATGATACTGAGACCCATAAATCCTATAAAGTAGGAAAACAGATGAGGATTGACTCCTACCCTCCATCACAGAGATGACAAAAAAGTAGCAGATTTACAGCTTCTGTATATATTTTATAAAATACGCTAAATACGAATACTAACTGAAATATCTATTTGAAGACTGTTCAAGCCCTCAGTAGCTTTGTCAACATTTTTTTTTCTAAACATGTGCCTGCCATCTAGTGGCTTTAGTTCACAAAAGAAACCCCTAGACAAAAGTGGTTACGATAAAAACTCATTCTGTCCTTTGTGAAATGCATGATTTATTTATTATTATTATTACCTCTTTTATTAAACATGAAACTCAGCCAACTGAACATTTAAAAATGTGTCATGAGTGTACTGGTGCTAATGGTTGATACGGGTTGCTGCCAGCGTCCTAGGTATCAACCAAGTGCCTTCTTAAAATATACGATGTTCCGAGTAGCGCAGTTTTTTGTAGTTCCTCTGATGTTATTGCAGGAAGCTGCAATTTCTTATGTGTTTTGTAAAATTCTTGGACATGGTACCAAGTGCCCAATGACAATGGGTATCACTGTTACATGTTTTATCCATAACTGTGTAGTTTCAATGGGCAGGTCATGATATTTCATGATTTTTTCCAGTTCTTTTTCTTCAACTCTGGCGTTGAACAACTCTGGTACAGCGATATCAATAAATTGTATGCTTCGGGCCTTGACAACTGTGATATCTGGCGTGTTGTGTTCCAAATGACTGTTTGACCCAGGCCCAAGTAAGTAGTAGGAAAATCAGTCAGTGAAAAAAACAAACAAACTTTATTCGAACAGCTGAGAATTACTTCATTCCCAGCATCGTTCAACTAAATTAAAGCAAATTCCTCCCAACACAAATTCCTCAGTCCTATTGCAAATCTTGGTCCAATTAGGCAAAATGTCAAAGGTCTTTCTTGGCAAACCTTCAGAAGTCACAGATACAAAAATAAATACAAGACATAAACTAAGAAGATGACGAACTTACCAACTTTGTTTTCCAGCAAAGCCCAAATGCTGTTGCTGGTCTGTTTTAAGCCTTATGGGAGGGGCCAATCATCTCATAGCCCTACTCCCAAGTTGTCCTCTTTGCTTGAGCTGCTCTTGCCTTCTAGCAGCTCTTCTCATGTGTGCATTAGGAACAGACTCCTCCTGTTCCTCTGCTTCACTCCTATCAGTCTCTGGAGGCTCTGGAGTCCGCACCTCACTCCCCGATGGCCCTGGCCCCATCTCTGCCTCTGATGCAGAGCCCTCATCCGGGCCTTCCTCAGCCTCCAGGACTGGCCTCCTCAGCCTCATCGCTGCCCAACTCCGCTGCCACCACCACAGGCTGCTGGCGGACCACAACAATGACGATCCGTTTCTATTCGAAAGTCCCACAGGATCGACTTCCGCTTCCGGTTCCGCTGGCGACAGACTTTGATCGGGCTAGCTCTGGCCCCAGAGTCTGATCCCCCCCATCTGGAGGCCCTTTGGGCCAAGCGCCCCATTATTGGGGCGTTTGCCGTTTGAGGGCGGCTCGCCAGGGGTCCCCTGCCTCACTTCCAGGGGCCGGGAGGCCGATGCTGGCGCGCCCGAGGCTCCAGAGGGGGCGGGAGGTGATCGGCGGCTTTTTTTCGAGGCCGCCGAGGCGCCACAGCGCCTAAGGGGACCGGTGCTACCTAAGAAAGCACAACGGACTGTACTGACTGATTGCAGAGTGGAGCAGGCATCCTGGAGGCGAGGGGGGGGGGTTGGAGTTCCCCCCCCCTTGTAGCTGGAAAGGTGCCGTGGCAGAGAACTAGGGGGAAGGAGATGGGGTGAAACCCCTTACCTTTCTGATTTTTCCTTGGAGGATGGCTGTGGCAGAGCTTCTTGGAGAGGTCTGGTGGCCCCTCCCCCCGGCAGACAATGGCGGCGATCTGACTTCCTGCTTCTTTATTTATGATTGAAGACAACATTCTCCTCTGGCTTCCTGTTTGACCTACTCTATACTTCGGACTCGTTGCTCCTGTGAGCGCCCACTGGTGGACAGTTGAAAAATTACTTAGATTGCGAATCCCTCTTTCTTCTCTGGAGGTTTGCCCTTTGATTTCTCATCTTCTACTGATCTAAGATGGCTAAGGGCCACAAATCAGCAGCAACTGACATGGCGAAAATTTTGGAAAGACTGGCAATATTGGACCAAAAGTTGGACAAGTTAGATGACGTCCAAAAAGGATTATCTGAAATTAAATCTGAAATGACACTTATGAAAAAAGATTTAAATGATGTTCAACAGCTGGCAGAGCAAAACAAGAAGAAGATGGGGGGTCTGGAGGGGGAGGTACGGGCACTCCAGAAGGTGGAGGATGGGAGAGGAAATGCAATGTTAACCTTACAATTGGATAAGATGTCTTATTTTCTCAGGTTCCAAAACGTGGAACAACTTGACCAGGAAAATTTGAGAGAAGTGATGGTTAAAATGTTGGGTGAATTTTTAGAAAGAGATTTGGAGTCTATTGGAAGGGATGTGGACTTGGTGTACAGAGTAAACTCACAATTTGCAATTTTACATAATCTACCAAGAGAGATTCATATTAAATTTGTGAGAAGGGAACTGAGAGATGAGATATTGAGAAAACAAAGACTGGGGGCGCTGGTGTACAGGGGCAAGGAGATCACCATCCTGAAGCAGATTCCCAGACAGGTACGAGAATTAAGAAGAAAATATTATTTTTTATCAAATAAGCTGTACCTCAAGGGAGTAGGTTTTAGGTGGTTGATTCCGGAGGGCTTGATGATTTTTTGGGAGGACAGTAAGAAGAAAATTAATAATGTAATGGAAGCTAAGGCTTTTTTTGACCAACATAAATCCTTCCTAAGTGGAGAAGATACAGGAGCCGAAGAGGGGGAAGTATCAGATGATCAAGGAGCGGAGGCGGACGGAGCTGTTGCGGCCCGGGAGGGGGAGGGAAGCCAGACCATGGTTTTAAGAGCCAGAACTAGGAAATGAAGAAAGGAGGGGAATCTATTGTTTAAGGTTTTTTTAATTGACATTTTTCTTTTCTCTCTCTTCTTTTATTGTATTTTGTATAACACTCCTTTTTTTTTGTTTATATAATTTTTATATAACCTGGTTGTTTGTTTTGATTTAAGATAATAATGTCTGTTGTGTGAGAAATTTAAAAAAAGAAAATAATAATTGAAATATCTTTTCATAAAGATATTGAAAATTCAACATATTGTAAACTATAATATTGTATATTCTTAACCAATAAAAACTTTTTATTAAAAAAAAAAAGAAAGTCCCACAGGATCTTCACCATCTCAGTTTCAACCCTCCCCCCCCGAAAACAGGCCAAAAAAAGGCCCCAAAATGGGGCGTGTGGAGGGCAAAAAATGGCCAGCGGGTGGGCAAGG
>WNWU01021104.1:0-16544 GCA_012654045.1 Ptyas mucosa | reverse complement strand
TATTCTATTCTATTCTATTCTATTCTATTCTATTCTATTCTATTCTATTCTATTCTATTCTATTCTATTCTATTCTATTCTATTCTTTCTATTCTATTCCGTATTTGCATTAGTATTAGCATACAAATTGTATTTGTATGAAATAGACCTGTAGTAGGATTGAGTAGTGCACTGCATAACTAATAATTGGAGGAAAAGTTGCGCTGATGGCTACACTTCTTATCACTATCAATACTGATAGTCAGTATTGAGAATACTTACATATTCCTTAATTGGATCAGTATTCAGGTATTTGAATGTTTAGTTTATACATATGTTTATATATGTATTTATATATGTACAGTATACGTACATATACTGTACATGCACATCAACACAATATTATGAAAGTATTGTTACTCAGTATGCCTTTTGAATTAATCAGTCTCTATATGCCTACTAAATGATAGTAACTGAATACATACGGGGAACAACATTAATATTTTACTGGCCTTTAATTGTGGAGGTTCTGACAGGGCTGTTGATTAAGGGAACATTTGATTAAGGGAGCATTTAAGAATAAATTAAAGGAAATAATAGAGTTAACATTCTCTTTCATCTTTCTACTTTAGCGCCTGAATGTTGGACTTCACAACAGAATGCTGAAAAAATGCCTTTGTGTAAGAAAGGACAAATCAAAGCTGCAGCTAAGGGCAAATCCAGCCCTTAGTAGAGGTTTTAATGACAGTAATGAAAACTAGGTCCCACTGAAGTCAGTCCGACTTGGTCAGGATAAAATGACTGGGGTCATTTGAACTATGGAGCATAGTCTTAATTTTAACCTTGCCTACCTGAGATTGGTAGGCAATCCTGCTGTTGAGAATACTGGAGTCCAGACTGATAAGAACACGGAGAGTACCAGCTGAAGAAGATGATATCAATGTAGAAACGCTTGACTCATCTGCCTGGTAGCGTATTTGGACATCTGTGAAAGTTGGACTGGTGATGTCCAGGGATGCTGTGTCCCGAACAATTCTAAAAGAGACACAAAGGAATCACAGGATAAGTTAATTGCTCATTAATACAAAGTAGCATTTTTTAAAAAATGGCCTATTATACAGGTAGTCCTCAATTTACAACAGTTCATTTAGTGGACAGTTCAAAGTTACAATGGCACTGAAAACTATGACTTATGACCGTTTTTCACAGTTATGACCTTTACAGCATCACTATGATCACGTGATCAAAATTCAGATGCTTGGCCACTGGTTCATATTTACGACTGTTGCTGTGTCCTGGGGTCATGCAATCCCCTTTTGCGACTTTCTCACAAGCAAACTCAACGGGGAAGTCAGGTTCACTTAATAACCGGGTTACTAACTTATCAACTTCAGTGATTCACTTAACAACTGTGGCAAGAAAAGTCATAAAATGGGACAAAACTCACTTAACAAATGACTCACTTAAAAAAAAGGAAAGTGTTGATGGTGTTCTATAATAATATAAGAAATAATATAGTAGGCCAAATGCAGTTCCACTGGGAAAGAAGCCTGCTAAATATCCCCATTATCAGTGGTGAAATCTAAAATTTGTTACTACCGGTTCTATGGGCGTGGCTTGGTGGGAGGGTGGTAATGTGACTGGGTGGGCGTGGCCAATTTTTTTTTTTTTACTTTTAAAACCATTTTTTCTACAACCTCTTCGGCGAAGAGGTTGTACAAAAATGCTTTCAAAAGGCTCTGACGATCCGGGCTGAGTTCCCTGATCGACAGAGGCTTTTTTTCTTTTAAATGCCTCTGACGATCCCAGCTAGTTGCCTGATCGGCAGAGGCTTTTTTTCTTTTAAATGCCTCTGACGATCAGGCAACCCAGTTTGGATCGTCAGAGGCTTTTAAAAGAAAAAAAGCCTCTGCCGATCAGGGAACTCAGCCCGGATCGTCAGAGCCGTTTGAAAGCATTTTTTCTACAACCTCTTCAGAGGTTGTAGGAAAAATGCTTTTAAAAGACTTTGAGGATACCAGCTGAGCCGCGCTATCATCAGAGTCTTTTTAAAATTACTTTTAAAAGCATTTTTTTTGGCCAAAGAGGTTGTAGAAAAAATGCTTTTAAAAGTAAAAAAAGAGCGCCTCTGATGATTGTGTGGCTCAGCTGGGTATGGGGTGGGTGGCAGGGATTTTTGCTACTGGTTCTCCGAACCACCCGCCTCCATCGCTACCGGATCAGGCGATCCGGTCCGAACAGGGAGCATTTCACCCCTGCTCATTACCAATCACATGCATAACCCTGTCAGGTAGTCCCCGACTTACAACAGTTTGTTTAGTGACTGTTCAAAGTTAAAACGGCGCTGAAAAAAGTGACTTATGACCATTTTTCACACCTATGACCATTGCTGCATCCCTGTGATGATGTGATCAAAATTGGAATGATTGGCAATTGGTTCATATTTACGGTGGTTGCGATTCTGGGGTCATGTGAACAGCTTTTGCAACCTTCTGATAAACAAAAATCAGCGGAGAAGCCAGATAATGCTTACAGAGTAAGGTGTACAGTCTCCCTTACATAACACTGCTCAATGGATCCCCGTTTATGGCATATAGTTTCACCTATAGACTTATTAACAAAGAGAATATATTTAAGATATAATCTGAGTCAATCCCCGGGATCAAAGGTTTTTTCTTCCAAGTTTTTGGGCTCGTGCTGGAGCCCATTCTCAGAGAACTACTTTCTCTCCAGAATGTGTGCACTGGTTATGTCAGAGATGAAATCCAGCAGGTTCTGACAGGTTCTGGAGAACCGGTAGCGTAAATTTTGAGTAGTTTGGAGAACCGGCAAATACCACCTCTGACTGGCCCCAGCGTGGGGTGGGAATGGAGATTTTGCAATATCCTTCCCCTGCCATGCCCACCAAGCCACACCGTGCCCACCAACCCATGCTGTGTGTGTGCATTATATTTATATGGTGCCTGGTTGTGGCTTTTAATTCTTAATTAGGATGTTGATGGCTGGCCATTAAGTCATTAATTATTGTTTCCTTATGCCGCACATGGCTCCTAAGTACCTGGTAGGCTGGTGGTAAATCAGCACTCCTATTGACTGACAAGGGTCTGTTTCCCAGGCTCCAATCATTTCTCTTCAAGAAATGTGCATGGTGGGCACATTCATTGACTCAGATTGGATCCTGCAATATTATCCAGGGACATGTATATTTGCCTTCAATGGCAAGAGTATATTTACCTGTCACCTCCTACAATGTAGACAGATTTATATTTTCCACTTAGGTCAGGATGAGCTAAATCATACTGTGTATTTACTGTAAAACGGTTGCCATCATATTTGTAGGTGGATACACCTAGAAAGGAAAGGTTTCATATGGGTGAAATCACATTTCACAAATTTAGGGTGATACATACACTGACTTTTGCACAGTGTCCTTTATATATATATATATATATATATATATATATATATATATATATATATATGTATGTCTTTACTTATTCGGGTTTTCTCCCGCGTAAAATTGGAAGTGTCTTGGCGACGTTTCGAAGTCTCATTTGTCATCTTCAGGCTAGTGTTTTCGGCTTTGTGCTTCTACGAGCAATGTGAGATCGCAGCTGTTTCTTCCTTTTAACTGCTAGTGGGGGTGGGAACTGATTGGGTGGGAGCTTGGCTGTGTTCTGATTGGGTGGAGGTGTGTTCTGATTGGTTGGGGGCTTGGCTGTGCTCTGATTGGATGGGGGGTTGGCTGTGCTCTGATTGGATGGGGGTGTGTTCTGTTTGGGTGGGGGCTTGGTTGTGCTCGGGTTAGTCTGAGTTGCAGGGGGATTTGAGCTGGTGAGCTGCATTGCTGTTGTTTGGCTTCGTGTTCGTGGTTGTGCCACATCTTCATGGTGGGTGTCAGTCTGCTTCATGTATGGATTGGAGGGAAAGAAAACACACGGGATGATGAATGAGACTTCGTCAAAATGTTGCCAAAACACTTCCAATTTTACGTGGGAGAAAACCCGAATAACCAAAGACCTTTATACAAACACCTGCGAAAACCTCAGAAAATATATATATATATATATATATATATATATATATATATATATATATATATATATATGTAGACATATATATATATATGTCTACACAGGAAGAAACCCGAGATATTAACTGTACACACACACATATGGATTAACCATTACCTTCAATTAATAGAAAAAAAATTTATTGTTAATTTTTTAGTTCTAAAGTAGCTGTTATAACAACATGCATACAGCAAAACTAGTGTCATGAATCCAGGGGTTAATCATTACTTCCCTGGTCTAATCTCTTTTCACTCATATATAAAATCCAGATGGGTTTCAAACTCCCTCCCCAAAAAAACCCTCATTACTCTGCCTCATCTTACCTATGTTACATTTTAAAGTAGCAGAAGTTTCTTCAATTCACCAACTTAAATTCCAATCACTCATATCTCATTGAAAAATAAAATAATATAGAATATAACACGGATATACTTACCATCTAAGTCGTATTCCAGAAACTGCAGTGGTGAATTTGCAGTAAAGTCAATGGAATGTTCAAAGGCCTCCTGCGTGTTCTTCAGATCTGTTTTCCAGGTGGCACTGTACAATGGGGAAGTGACCTTGACAGAACTAGACAAAGCTCCAAATTTGGGAAAGTAAATTCCAGCAGGTAAAGTAAATGTGAAAGCTGGTATTTCAATCTGCTGTTGAGGGATTGTAATTGTAGGCAAATCAAAATCAACTATCTTGTTGGTTGCAGCATTCAGATCCACATTTAGGTTGCCAAGAGAAAGTGTCTTTGGAAGAGTAAATTGGGGTATTGTTACAAGGTACTTGGGAATGGTCAGCTCAAAGTACGGAATTTTATTTTGTTCCAGATTATTGTATTTGATTATTACATTAACTTGGGGAAACTGTATTTTTGGTAGCAGAGGAAGGCTGATATCAAATGAGGTACTTTTCAACTTTTCAGGGACTTTGACCTCACGTAGGACAATGGTGTAAGATGGATTGTCAAGACCATTTGCTTGAATTTCAGGAATCATGATTGCAAATCCATCTGCCAGTTGATTGACATTTATAGGGAAAAAATACCCATCTGGATTTTTTGTGTATACTATTTTTGTAGATGCATTTAGGTATTGCTTCTCTTCAGGTGTAGTGGTCAGATCTAATTTTAAGATGTGCCATAAGCTCCTTTCATAAACTGGCAATATAAACTCTCTGAGGAAATTGATGTGTCCTCCCAAAGATGCTGACAAGTCAACTCGAGCTTCTGCATTATCATTTGCTAACTCCAAGTCATGTCCAAGGAAAAAATTAAGGATTTGGCCTTCACTCTTCCAGCTAATTTTTTGATTTCCATTATTAACGGTCAGTGAAAATGCTTGATTAACAGAAGTCTCATCAAGAAGATTATTTGGTTGGGCAACTTGTACCTGAAGACCTGCTGACATAATACCAGAAGCTAGTTCCAGAGTTACTTTGCAGATCTGATTTCCTCTAGTTCTAAGTAATGGGAAATAATTTAGATAGTTTTCTCCACTATGGTCCCATAAAGCATAAATACGATCGGTAGATGCTTCAATGGCCACATTTTCTTTTGCATCAAAATTCCAGACGTTCCCAGAATTTGAACTAGTCTCCAACTTCATACCTGATCGAATACCTTTAGAATTTAAATAAGTATTTGCTTCATGAACCAACTTCCCAGAAAATGATTTTCCTTCATAAAATTTACCAGTGATAAAACCATTGGTTGATGTATCAGCTGAAATATAAGATATAATACTTTCTAGCTTAGCCTGGTGGACAACTGCTCCGTTAGCATTGACATAATTGTTATCAATATCATAATTTACATTTATTTTTGAAGATATTATTGGTATTGTTTTGGCATTTCCTTTAAGCTCCTGTCCATAATTTACTTTCCAGCCTGGTACAGTAATCTTTGCTGTGGTTACCACTAAAGCTTCTATGTTTTTCTTTGTGAAACTGATAGTGCTGTCATGATTTCCTTCTATAAATTTGTTTTTCAGGGATAATGCAGTTGCTAGTTTCAGGCCTCTCTTCCTTGTGATGCTTGTTGTTCCAGCCAACTGATATTGTAGGGCATCAATCACAGAAGTGGAGGAGGAACTCAATCGGGCAATAATATCAGTTTGGTTAAAAAAGCCAGCATTTGTATTCAGGGTAATCATGCTAGATTTAAATGAGAAATCATAGGTAATATTTCCAAAGGCTGGAATATAGATCCGGTTTGGCAGTGGGCTTACTCGATAGTTGGGAAGCTTCAGTGTTCTCAGGCCTTGGGGAATATGAAGAACTGGTAGCTCCAGTGATGGAAGAACTACGGTATATGATGGCATTGAAAATCCGACAAATGGAACAGTGAAACTTGGGGTGCTCATTTCTTTTGGAAGCATATAACCAAAGGTTGGGAGTTCTGCTGTAAAGGGAGAGACTTCGATATTAAGCACAGGTATGGTGTAGCTCGGAATCTTGAAGATTTGTGGACTTTGGTTTACTGAAGTATCCACTTTGTATTTATCAAACTTGACCTTGGCTTGGTTGTAGGATTCTGTCAGAAACGCTAAAGTATGGTCTCTATTTCTTTCAAAATGTTTGTTGAAGTTCACTATGTAATAATTGAGTGTTTTGTGCACACCATCTAAAGGAATTGGAAATGAGTGTACATCTTTGTTCTTCTTGTACTGAAGTTTTACATTTAAATCAAATGATTGTTTTGGAGTTTTCAGTAACCTTTTCAGCCCCGTCTCTTCCCAAAGAGAGTATTCTTGCACTTGGGGTGTCCTGATACCAATGTAGGGAACAGATTGTTCAGGAAATGAAATAGGAATATTTAGGAATTCCAAGTTAGCATCACCGTTCATAGATATAATAGCTTCAGTACTATCTTCATTATTACCAGCAGACAAGTTATGAGTGTATCTATATTGATTAAATCTTCCCTCAGCTACCCAGCTAACTTGCTGAGTGGAAGGACTGAGCACCAAGATGTAGTTATTTGTAGACTCAATTTTTCCAACTACTTTGAATGGGAAGCTAACTTTTAAATTCATATTGTTATTAGTTGATGCTTTAATTTCAAATGGTTGTATTGAAAAGGACACGTCATTATTTATTGTCCCGGAGATGCGTCCAATCACCTTAGCATTGTGTGTACCAGACAGTTCCATTTTCAGCTGTACGAGGTTCCCTGTGCCTTGCACATTTAAAACACTCTGTCCAATTTGTGGAGACTCAATTGTAGACTCCACCTGAAGATTTGAAGAACTTGGCAAGTTGTATTCATACACCGCTCTTTGGTTGACTCTTAGGTACTTGGCATTTATCCTGTTTTCTGCTAGAAATGCAGCTATGGATCTCTCTATGGTGAAACTGACCTTTGATTCGTGGGTTCCTTCATCAGAGTAGTCATGAGCAGTCCATTTCCAGTTCCCTTTACCAGTGGAAGTAACTGATATGTGTCCAGCTTCCAATGCTGTTTTTATTTCATTGCTTAATTCAGCTTGGCTAGTGAACTGGGCCTTTGGAATGTTGAGCCTATGGGTATAAAGGGTCTTGCTGTCCATGGAAATAATCTTGTTCAGGTTGACTGTTAATTTGTTATGCAGTTCTATAGCATTACGTGTAGTCTGGAAGCTGGCTGTTGTTTCAGCATTTCCTTCAACAGATGCTGTCAAAAATACGACTTCACTTCCATGATCGGCTTTAAGGTACAAGTGGGTGAACTTCAGGTTTTCTTTTAGGATTAACTTTTTCATCTCAGGCGCCAAAAGGTGAGTATTTGCAGTTACGGTGAAAGCAAGGTAGTCAATTTTGGATACTGCTATAGCCGAAAGAGAGGCTACAAATTCTGGGCTCTGGGCATGAGCTGTTACATTCTGAAAACCAGCATTAGTAGTCAGCGTGAAGAAGGGAGATGCAATTCTGCAAGTACCAGATAGCTTTCCAAATGTAGGGACAGTTACAGTGTATGGGATACGTGGTAACTGGAATTCCGGAATCTTTATATCTGGAAATGGAAATTCATTCAAGTTCAGCTTTGGAATCAATAATTCGGGTATTTGTAACTGGGGCAAATTCATTTCAGGTAAAGAAAAGTCTGAAAAATAAAGATCCTTGATTTTCATTTCTTGAAAGTATGCATCAGTTGCTGGTAGCTGAAAGTCGCTTGTCATTAATTGATCTATTATCCTCACGATCTTCAATTTTATTTCATTAAAATCAATTGTATAGGAGGGAACTTTAATAATGTTTAGAATGATAAAGGCAGGAGTAGTAAATCTAATTGGGATTCTGATTTCATTTAATTTCTTGAAATTTATCTGATAAGAAGGCACATGAAGGTCTGTTAGTGGAATAATAAAATCTGGAGTTTGAAATGTCGCATCCTTTAAGGCTCGGAGACTAACTTCAAAAGCTGGTATGTTGATTATGCCTAGCCTGATTGCAGGAACGATAAAACCAGTTTCAACAAACTGGTTCAACTGCTCAGCCATATCTTTTACATTGTATTTCTCTGCTAAAACACTAATCTTCTTTGAGGTAATGTCCCATTTCTCAACTAGATAGGAGACTACGATCCTATATAGCTGGCTTGCTTTCTGAAGATACCTTTGGCATTCTGTTGGAATGTCTATTTGGTAAATTCTTTTGCGTGCATCTTCCAGAAAATCAAAGATCTTACTTTTCAATTCCTCTATTGCTGTAGAGCTTAGAAGATCATTGAACCAGTTAACTGTTGCAGCAAGTCTACTATCTTTCCATTTCTCAATATTTTGAGAAACCACAGCAGAGACATCTTTGATGTACTGTTTTGCAGCTTCTAATTTTTGTGGCAGCTCCAAAGCTTTAATTTCATCATTGATGTTTTGAGTTGCTTGCCGAATTTTATTGTTTGTTTCATCTACAAATCTGTTGTAATCAAAGGACTTCAGCTTCTTTATCGCAGAATCAAGGAAGTCATTGATACCATCCACTAGCTTTTTATAATCATATGTTTGGAGCTTCTTAATGGCATCATCGATAAACTTCAAAATTTGGTTGAAGAATGGTTTTATGTCAATTTTTTTCAATGTGATGACTAATCGCTGAACTGTTTCTGAGATTTTCTGCTGTTTGTATAATTCTATCATCTTATCCATTAGAACTTTGACCTGGTCGTCAATATTATACTTTACAATAAGTTCATGCATGTGGACTCTGAATGCATTGATCTTCTCAGATATTTCATAATCTTCCATAAAATTTAGAAGGATGTCTTTGATTTGTCTAAGGAATTGGTCTATTTTTTCAAATGGAAATTGTACTTTTAACTTTTTTATAAGCATTTCAGCATCAATTGTCTCTATCTTCTGCTTCAACGTTTCTGCAATATGTTGGGCATCGAAATTCTGAATCTGATTCTTCAGTTGATCAAGTTTTTCTTGTACCTGAGCTCTGATTTTGTATGTGGCATCCACATTTTGAACCCAAGCAGCAGTGTTGCTTCCTATTTCGCTGGGGTCATACTGAGAAATAAAAGACTGGAGTTCCTGAATTGTGTTGATCATTGTTACACTGATTTCATATTGCTTATCTAGAACCTTTATTTTTTCAACAATTTTCTCGATAAGTTGCATGATAGCTGGTCTTAAGTCATAATTCTCCTTCATATACTTTTCAGTTTCAGTCAGAAGTACTTGCAGCTGAGTCAAAGCATTTAGCAGGTTAGCTTTAGCATTTTCCAATGTGTTTTGAAGGTCCTCAATTGTTATGCTATAATCTTTTGTGAAGGCATCCAGATTCTTTTTCAGTTTATTCACTTTACTTTCCAAATTGAAAGAGTTCACATAGTCATTCACTTGCTGGGGAAACTTATCTAATGCTGTTTTGTATTTTCTCATAAGTTGGTCTATATTTATGCTCTTTAGATTCTTCTGAATGGACTTCATTGCAGTTAAAATGGAATGTCTGAATTGCTCATAATATGCTGGAAGTCTTTCCAAGAAAGGTAGATTGATGACATGAACATCTGCATTTTTATCATATTTGACAGAAAGAGAGAGGGCAAATTCTTGAGGCTCGGCTATATTTTCTCTTAAACCCAGGGTATCAATTAGATTAAGTCTTTCATTTTTTGTGAATGGTATCTTCATAGGAAAATCTAGTACAGAAAGATCAGCTAAAGTTTGTCCAGTCAACTCCACACCAATATTTTCAGCATTGTTAAACACGTTAATGTCTTGGGTATATATATGGTTATTCAGCTGACTCTTCGTTTTCCAAGCACTGCTTTGTTCAGATGGAGTAAAAATAACCGTGACTTTGCTATCTAATCCAGTATTATATCTTTCCCCAGAATTGATGATGTGGTTGGTTGATCCCTGGTAATCATGGGAAAAGACAAATGCAAGTGGTTCTGCTTTTAGCAGGAATTTGCTGTACAACCGACCAGATTGTTCTCCCCAAAGTGCAAAGTGTCCATCTCCATTAGTATGCATATCCAAAGTGACAGTAAAGGGGGCAGCCACAGACCGTATTTCATTAGAAAAAGTTAAGAATTTGGAATCACAGTTTGTGTGGACGTTGATCGTAGAAGAGAGTCCTGCAACGTTTAAGTTAACTTTATGGGTAAGGGCTGCACCCTGAATGCTTGCAGCTGTGTCTGTCTTCATATGTGCAGTCAAATCTCCATAAGTAAAGATATAGGTATGCTTTATCTCATTGCCACTATAAGCGCCTTTAATATTACCATCCAGATTTACCTTGAAGAGCTCAAGCTGCAAGCGGACTTTGTTGTTTATATTGGCACTGCTATATTTCAAATCATTGTTCAAGTTGGCTGTGAGGGAAGAGGGCTGTAGTTGTAGGTCCACATGATGTTTGTGGGATATGTCTGGGTTAATAGTGTGGTCCAAATTTGAAACATAAGTCAAGGACAACCCTACAGTGTTCAGCTCGTGGGTGTGTTCAAACTTTGTTTTTTTGTATGATCCTGTCAAACTATTTGAAAATCGAAGTTCTCCATTATTTATTCTGAAGTTCAAAATATTTTTGCTGTCCACATCCAAAATGCTCCCTTGGTAGGTGCTCAACAGTGCTATTTCTGTGAGGGCTAGTTTCCCATCCAAGCTGAACCTTGCATTGTGTATCCCCGATCGTCCATTGGTATCAATCTTCACAGAAGCACCAGAAGCGCCAATTCGTGCATTCATTTCATTCTGAAAGACCAGTAAGAGAAGCTGCAATTTTGTTGTTGCACTGCTCACCAATCCATCCTGCTTAATACTTAGAGCAGACTTATGTTCTGCCTTATTTCTTCCATTTTCCAATGACAAGTCACTGATGAGTTCAAGGCCTTGGTTATTAACAGAGCCTGATACCAGGGCGTAATATACATTTTCATAGTAAGTGGTCTTTAAATCGGAATGAAGGATAGCCTGTTGCTTGTCTAAAGTTACATCAAACTTATTGATTGCTGCAAAGTTTGGGTAGGTTCCAACTGCCTGTGATGACAGTTTCAGCTGGCTGTTTTGATACTTTAAGGAAACCTCATTAGTCAGAATGTAATTCTGTATGTTTGTGGTAGACAGGAGTGTCCATGCATCCGCAGTAATTTTTTGAGTCATCTGGTTAGTAGCCACGAACAAGGAAGAATCGAACTTCAGGGTTGAATCCCATACCAAATTGAGATTATTTTTATCAGAGGTGAGAGATTGTAAGTATGTGGTTTTGGCAAACATTGTAGCAACCTTCAATTGCCCTTCTAGATTGGTAACACCAACATGCGAATTGTCTTCGTCAGTGGAATCCTGATGGACAGACAAGGAAAACATAACTCCGAAGGGGCTGGAAGCCTCCAATGTCATGGTATTTTTGACGGTGGGAATGAGTCCATGTTTGTTGACCTTGCTGAATTTAAAATTGGAATTGAGGAGGCTGTGTCGGAGTGAGTTTTCATAATCATAGGTAAGTCCGTTTCTGTCATAACTTGCTTCTCCCGTACCTGAAATAAAATGGGGAAAAAAACATTAGTAACTTTAAGATGCTAAGTAACTTGAGCTATTGTGATTTTAAAATGATTGCTCTCCTCATTCCTCATTCATGAATTCTATAATCCAGATGTTTAAAATGCAAGAAGTATGCTTGCATACTTGAAAATAAGTTGTGCTGTATTCATTGGGGCCTTGCTCTGAGTAAGTGTACACAGGGACTGACTTGAATAGGACTATTTTTTTCCTTTGACCTATAGTGTCAAAGGAAATGCAGTTTATTTGGCAAAATTTTCAGAAGTGGTTTCAAATTGTCCTCTTTCTAAGACTCAGAAGCAGTGGTGGAGTTCAATTTTTTTACTACCGGTTCTGTGGGCGTGGCTTGGTGGGTGTGGTGTGGCTTGGTGGGCGTGGCAGGGGAAGGATACTGCAAAATCCCCATTCCCCCCCTACTCCTGGGGGAAGGATATTGCAAAATCTCCATTCCCACCCCACTCTGGGGCCAGCCAGAGGTGGTATTTGCCAGTTTTCCGAATTACTCCAAATTTCCGCTACCAGTTCTCCAGAACTTGTCAGAACCTGCTGAATTTCACTCCTGCTCAGAAGTAATGACTGACCAAACATTACCCAGCTGCCCTTTGTCTCTAAGGCAGGATTAGAACTTGGGCTTCCCTGCTCCAAGTCCAGCACCTTAAGCATTAGACCCAAACTAGCTTGCTGAGTGGGATTTATAACAGATTATATTTATAGTAGATTATTTGGGCATTGTTCTTTTTTAAAAGGTATGCAAGGATTGCTTAGAAGTTTCACTGAAAACTTAAAAATAATGTTAATTCAATTCAATGTATGAGCGCAGTTATAACTTGTTTGACATTTTAGCATGTGGGATTGTCATGGGTGTTAGCTGTAGCAAACTACAGATGACAACAACTTCCTTTTAAATCTATGGGTTTTTTTTTCTTGCAAAATACAACATGTTTAAACCTGATGTTCATATCTTGAGGTAGAAATACTTTTGCATGACCTCTTTTATATATTTATAAACATACAGAAGCAAGTGAGCTATGGTAGCATATAGCTGGGCACTGGAAATAAAAGTTCAATCAATGTTATGTAATAAATAACAGGCTAGGTTTGAATTTTGAACCTCCAAATGCAATGATGTTCTTGCCTCATGATCAAATTCAAGTGTTATTTGAAACCAGAGGCAGGCAATCTGTGGCCTGGAAAGATGTTGCTGAAAGCAGCTTTCACAGTCCAGCCACAAGCTGGAGGTGAGAAGAAATGCAGAAATTATGGGGACTTTAGTTGAGTAACATTCTGGATAATTGTTCCATTCTCCTGCACAGACTGAACTGCAGCTATAGATGAACATTAATCAGGAAGCATCCTAATTCCAGACACCGGAAAAAGAGCTTTCCCTGGATCAATCAGGGGGTTTGCAGTACCCCTGAGATCACAGGGATGTGCTCTACACTACCACAGTCAAAACTAGACTGCGGGGTCCGAAAGGAACCATCTGGGATCGGGGCTGTCGGCGGGGGTTTCTAGAGCTCAGTAATCCCCGAATGTGTTGCCGCGGCGTCAGCTGACGCCGCCTCAAACTTTCATTTTCAACCAACTGCTGTTTATCCTATCTAAACTGGCCAAGATTTGAAGTCATTTTCCAATCTTGATTTCTGAGCCTGGTTTGTTTTACTAAACCATTGGTTAAAAACTGATATGGATTCAAGCATATAGCAAGAAAGGCATCACTAGTAGGGCATGAGGTAGAAAGATCTGATTGATTCCTTCCTGCTGTATCAGAACAGAGGGAACAAGGCCTAAACTTGAGGTTTATATTGTAACATGAACTATATGGTTATTCTCAACTTGCTTCCATTTAGATCAGGGGTGTCAAATTCATGGCCCACCGGCAGGATGCGTCACGCGCTGGCCACGCCCACCCCCATTTTAGCAAAGGGGGAAAAGGTCACGGTACAAGTTTGACACCTCAATTTAGATGTATTATTACTACTGCCAAATTTGTGTGAGAAGTTTTATATCAGAATAAAATATTTTATTCTTTATACTGTTTTCATCTTCCCTTAAAACATTAACAAAATCCACCATGGACTGAGAATCAGCGTCTCAACTAGATAATTGACAGTCAAGCTAAAGCTACGTTAATCAAGTAAAAATAGCAAACGGGAAAATCTTTTACTCAAATTTCCACAAACCCCCAAATAAATTACCCAGACCCAATCCACATATCAAAGGTTAAGGTCTGCAAACACAATTAGAATTTATTAAATTATATCTCCCAGCAGAACTGCATTTTCACAAGAATAAACATCATAAATAACATACCTACACACACATATACATGTGTATATGTATCACACTAGAACCAGCACATAGACACTTCTACATCCAGGAAAGCTCCCCTATAAAACAGTGTCACTATACCCCATTTCTCTGCAGCTGCCTCTAAAGGCAAAGTCTTTGCTTTTAGGAATAATATTTCTTCTTTCCTTAAAGCTGTCTGGGTCTCATTTTTATTTATTCTTGCACAAGCCTGGCTCAAGTTGGAACCCCAAATTATTCTTCTGACATTCTCAATCTTTGTGCCCTCTGAAACTTAAAATACAGCGAGGGTACCAGTATGAGGAAGACTACACAATGCTAAGTGATCTTAGACAGACATAAGATCTCAAAGCCTCCATCTCTCTTGTATGATAGTAAATTCTGATTCAGAAACTTGCTCCCAAATTAGGCACAAGATTGTGCAATACTTTGTAATAAGAGTATTGTACAGCTTTTTTTTAGTTTCACACATTTAATATGCTTTTTTTTTTAAAGGCAATCAGTGTTTATGCAAATATGCCAACCAGGCTGTTAGAGTTCTCTGCATGAACAATCAGGACTTAGTATGTTGAGTTCATTTTCAGAATCTAATAATCAAATAGTAAGAATTATTATACTTGGGAAGAAACTCATTCAATTAAACTGTGTAAACATAAAACGTTAAAACCATTTGTGTGTTCAGAGCAAAGAGTCTGTGACTTTTGAAAACATAGGAAACACAGGAAAATATAACAGATGCTTAATTAGTTGTTTTTATAACACTAATTGATGCTTACCTTGTACATTATATGAAAGTAAGTCCAAAACAGAATCAGCTTTTATAAAGTATCTTGTTTTCAGACTGTACGCATCTTTTGTGGTGTTAGCTAAAGAATAGAAGCCAGACCAATTGTAGTAATTGTTGTACAAGTTGGAAGTGATCTCAAAAGTGCCCAACAAAGGTACCCGAAGTCTGTAATCGTCAGGGATGGAGAATTGTGGAATTTTATACTCCTGCGATGGAATATTTAATCCCAGTGATTCCACAACCAGTGCTGGTGCTCTTAGAGTCTTGGGTATGTTTATGTCCTGTGATGATCGTCCACCGAATGGCACCGGGATAGTAATGAAAGTACTGTCTTTATTCCAAACGTATTTAATCTTGCCATCACTGGAACACAGAATTACCCACTGTAAATTTAAAAATGCACTATTCTTCTTCGAAACATGTCCATTTTAATAGACAGCAGACAAAAGCAGTAACTACAAAGCATTATTAATAATCTTGCTTGGAAAAAATCCTAATGAAGTCATCTCTTGAAGAGACCACCGCTGAAGAAATGGTTAACTTTTGCTTTTACTTACTATTATCCATCCATCCATCCATCGATCCATCCATCGATCCATCCATCCATCCATCCATCCATCCATCCATCCATCTATCTATCTATCTATCTATCTATCATCTATGTTTTCCCCCGAATGTCATCACTCTGCTAAACAAGTAATTCCCACGACCCTGTCAAATTATTTACTAAGACTGTATTACTATTATTCTTCTCATCCTTCCTAGTACCTATCTCTTCCCACTTATGGCTATAACCATGTTGCTTGTATCTTTCCAATAAATTGTTTTATTGTTTCCTAGTATGATTTGATTCAGGGGTGAAATCTAAAATTTGTTACTACCGGTTCTGTGGGTGTGGCTTGGTGGTGGTGGTGGGTTTAATGTGACTGGGTGGGTGTGGCCAACTTTTTTTTTTTTACTTTTAAAGGCATTTTTTTCTACAACCTCTTCAGCCAAAGAGGTTGCAGAAAAAAATGCTTTTAGAAGCCTCTGATGATCCCAGCTGAGCCGCGCGATCATCAGTGGCTTTTTTTTTTACTTTTAAAAGCTTTTTTTTTTGGCCGAAAAGGTTGTAGAAAAAATGCTTTTAAAAGTAAAAAAACAACCTTTGATGATCTTGCGGCTCACCTGGACATGGGAGGGGGGCGCAGGGATTTTTGCTACAGGTTCTCTGAACCACCCGCCGCCATTGCCACCCGCCAGTCCGAACCGGGAGCATTTCACCCCTGATTTGATTGCTTATTAGTATCTAACCTATGACTATCACTAAGTGTTGTATCTTATGATTCTTGATGAATATATTTTATTTTTTCTTTATGTACACTGAGAGCGTATACACCAAAGACAAATTCCTTGTGTGTCCAATCACACTTGGCCAAT